>JAVJIF010015215.1:0-124599 GCA_038442645.1 Agave tequilana | reverse complement strand
CGATCTCAGATTTGAGCAAGAGAGGTAAGTTTCTTTTTCCTTTTCTTTATGCTCGTTCGTCATGGGTGAATATGCATTTCGAGCCGATTCGGCCGAGAATCGGAGTCGACTCGGTCGACTCGGCCGAGTCAGGACCGATTCGGCCATGAATCGGCCGAGTCGACTCCGATTCTCGGCCGAGTCGGCTCAAAACATATATTCACCCGTTCGTGCCGTGAATCGGCCGAGTTGGCCGAGTCACTCCGATTCTCGGCCGAGTCAACTCGAAACGTAATATTCACCCGTTTGTACCGTGAATCGGCCAAGTCGACTCCGATTCTTGGCCAAGTTAGTCTCTTCTGAGTTGAGTCGAGCGGCCGAGACAGATACGACTCTGCTGAGTCATCTCCGACTCGGCCGAGTCTTTAAACCGTGATAAGAGATGCTTGGGGATCCTTAACCTTAGAAACATGAATCAGGCACTATTGTCCAAATGGTGTTGGAAACTTGTTTTAAATCCTGATTCGCCCATGGCTTCCATCTGCCATCAAGTATGGTAACCTATATCGTAACCTTGATGACATTGGAAGTGCCAAACCAAGGAATTCTTCGAACATTTCAGGATTTTCGAAAGGGCTATCTAAACTCGGGGATACATTTTTTTGTGGGAATTGTTTTTTACACTGGAAGTGGCGCTGACTTTGGAATGCCAAACCAAGGAATTCTTTGAACATTTTAGGATTTTTGAAAGGGTCTCGAAACTCAGGGACACATTTTTTTGTAGGAAATGTTTTTTACACTGGGCAATTGCGCAAATGTTAAATTTTGGAAGGACAAATGGACGAGGTGCCTTCCCTTTGGACTTTATTCTATAACTTGTGTGTGGTTGCACCCAATGTCGATGCATTGATTCTCTCAGGGCCTGCATACCCTATTCACCTCCTCCCTCTGAGTGAGCAGAGACAACTTTCGGATGTCTTCCGCACTTGTGATGCGATGGTTTCTACAGATACTCTGTATTGAAAGTGTCGCACGATCAAATCACTGTACCGATTGCTCAACTCTTTAGGGGTCAGAAGTGAAATGGCTTCTCCTATTTGGAATGCAAAAATACCTCTTAAGGTTAGAGCGTTTCTATGGCTAAAATGTAGAAACATGATCCTCTAGGGACAAACTGATCAGAAGAAAGTGGCAGGGACCTGATGAGTGCGTCCTGTGTAGAAACTCTGATGTAATACCAACTTGAATCGCAATCACCTTCAAATCGTAACAAAAATTGAAATTGAGATAAGTTAAAATTTGGGTTTCCACCCCTTACACGGGCTTCTCACCCCAAAACTTGAGAGCAAAAGACTCAAGAATTAAGCCAGATAATTTGTGAAATTTTAATCATTCAATCATATCCCATACAATAGTTTAGGGGGCTTATATAGGCTTTACAAAAGAGGACTACTGGGAAAAAACCGATGTGGTACTAAACGTCCACAAAAGAACACAAATAAAAAGAACACAAATAAAGCTAAAACATCTACTACCACTAAAGCCTGAAACAAATCCAATCTAAAGCCAAAGAAGACCATTGCGTCACCTCCTGAAGTATACTCGATCGAATCCGCCCCTGAGCGGCGGCATGATGTCCTCATCAATTCCCCCCGGTGGAAAGAACTCGACCATGTCGAGTGGGGAACAGAACTGCTGCGGCTATGATAGCGCTCCAGTCGATCAGGATCAAGATGCTGGAGGTCTTCCTCGGTAATTCAAGAATTTTCTGAATCAGGTTTTTTCGCCCACTTAATGAGATAGCGTCGCGTCCCTCCATCTCCAGTAGAGATAATCTGATCATCCAAGATAGAATCTATGTTTCTGTTGCATAGGACAGTTTAGGGGGAAGTGGAGGTAGTGGGGGCTCTCAGAAAAAGGTCTTGGCTTGGCTCATCCACGAATGGGTCAGAAGGGGTATCAAAAGTACCTCTATATGGAATCCAAATCCTAACATTAAAAGTGCAACTGATGCCAAAGTCAAGAGGGAGATCCACCACATAAGCATTTGAATTGATTTTCTTGATAATCTTGAATGGTCCTGCGCTCCGCGCGTGTAATTTCTTCACGGTTCCTGGTGGAAACCGTTCGGGTCGCATGCGGACCATCACATAATCTCCGACATTAAAAGTTCTTAATCGGCGATGTAGATCTGCAGAACTTATAATCAGTATTATTTTTCATTATCTTTCTCTGATCTCCTCATGTAATGCACGGATATGGGATGCAAATGCTGATGCGGAGTCTGATACCCTAGAATGATGATGAGCCATGGGAATTAAGTCAACGGGTTGCCTGGGCTTAAAACCGTTTACTATTTCAAAAGGACTGAGACCCGTAGTCCTATTGACAGATCCGTTATATGCAAATTCAGCCATAGACAAAATGAGGTCCAAGTTTTCAAATTTTCTCAAACTAGACACCTAAGGAGATTTCCTAGTGTTCTGTTTACCACCTCGGTTTGACCATCTGTTTGTGGATGAAAGGCTGTTGAGAATTTCAGTTTGGTGCCCATCTTATGTCAAAGTGTTTTCCAGAAGTAGCTAACAAACTTAAAATCCCTATCAGACACCATGGTTTTAGGTATCCTGTGCAACTTGACGATATTATCAAAGAATAAGACAGCTACTCGAGACGCATCTGAGGTCTTGGAACACGGGATAAAGTGAGCCATTTTTGAGAATCGATCAACTACTATTAGGATAGAGTCGTGCTTTTTCTTAGTTTTTGGCAATCCTAGTATGAAGTCTAGGCTCACGTCTTGCCAGGGGCAATTAGGTACAGGAAGAGGAGTGTAAGGTCGGCAATCTGCTTTTGTTGCTTGGCCAGTTGACATGTGCGACATTGACTAACTATTTAGAGATCTCTTTTCAGACTCGGCCAGTAGAATCGGTGTTCAACGGCCTCAATTGTCTTGTTCTGACCGAAATGTCCCGCCAGACCTCCAGCATGTAGTTCCCAAGAGAGAAAATCCCTGAGGGACGTACGGGGAATACACAACTTACGGAATCTGAATAGATAACCGTCTTGAAGGAGAAAACCGTACATCTCACGAGCAGGGCCGTCTCGTAACGTGACATAAATTTTCCCAAAATCGGGACATGAATCATACTCCTCTTTTAACTTCTCAAATCCAATCAACTTCTGTGCTCATTGCCACCAAGATCGTGACACGTCGACTCAGCGCATCAGCGACCTTATTCTCGATGCCTGCTTTGTGTTTGAGAACAAAAGTGTAATCCTGCAGGAACTCCACCCATTTGCTATGTCTCGCGTTCAGTCTCTTCTGGGAGTTGAGATACATTAACGCTTCATGATCTGAATATAACACGAATTCCTGCGGTAACAGATAATGTCTCTAGTAGCGCAAAGCCTGTATAACCGCATAAAATTTTTTGTCATATGTGGAGTAGCGTTGCCGGGCATCATTAAGTTTTTCGCTGAAATAAGCAACCAGGTGACTTTCCTGACTCAGTACACCACCTATTGCCAGTCCGATGCGTCACAAGTTACTTCAAAAGCTTTTGAAAAGTCAGGGAGACGCATTACGGGAGCTTCCGTCATCATCCTTTTTATTTCAGCGAAAGCCTTAGAGGCAGCAGGAGTCCACTGGAACACCTCGCTCTTTAAACAGTCGGTTATAGGTGCCATAATAGCACTAAAATTCTTTATGAACCGACGGTAGAAAGTGGCTAACCGTGAAAGCTTCTGACTTCCCTAATCGTTCGGGGCTGTGGCCACTCGGTTATTGCCTTCACCTTTTCAGGGTCCGCGGAAACCCCCTTGGACGAAATCACAAATCCTAGGAAGATAACCCTGTCTATACAGAAAGCACACTTTTTTGAATTGCATAAAACTTCTCAGCCTAGAGTGTGCGGAGGACTTACCTCAGATGTCCCACATGTTGCTCCTGGGTTTGACTGTAGATCAGTATGTCATCAAAATAGACCATCACGAATTTACCGATAAACGATCGAAACAATGGGTCATTACTCTCATGAAGGTGCTTGGAGCATTGGACAGTCCAAAGGGCATTACCAACCATTCATATAACCCGTCTTTAGTTTTAAATGCGGTTTTCTATTCATCCCCTGGTCGGATTCTAATTTGGTGGTACCTGCACTTAAGATCAATTTTGGAGAAGACTGTGGCACCTGACATCAGATCCAGCATATCATCAAGACGGGGAATGGGGAAACGGTACTTGACGGTAATTTTATTGATTGCACGACTATCCACACACATACGCTATGTACCATCCTTCTTCGGCGCCAAAAGTGCGGGAACCGCACATGGGCTCAAGCTCTTTTTGATGAACCCCTTGTCAAGTAACTCTTCTACTTGCCGTTGCAATTCCGCATGTTCAGTTGGTTCATTCTATAGTGGGGCAAATTTGGTAAAGTTGCTCTGGGACTAAGTCAATAGCATGTGAATGTTCTCGCATAGGGGCAACTCACCTGGTAGGTCTTGTGGGAGGGTTTCGGAAAACTCCTCCAGAATTGGTTTAATGTGCTCAGGAATCTGCTCCTCGATATCCCGGTTAGCCTCTCAAGCCACGAGAGCATAAGTAGAAACCATCCTGCAAGCTCCTTTCAATTTGATAGTGGCTAATCAAATTCATTTCCATCTTACCTTTGCCCTTATCACTCTTTTTTTGGATTTATAACGTCCACTTTGTCTTTCCCTTTGTCAACCTCTTTCTCTTGGGTTGGTGGTTTCGGTTGATTTGCATAATCTTCACCTTTTTTCCGTTATGGACGAACGAACACTGGTTGGTACGTCCATGTATGGTCACGTCTAAGTCAAATAACCATGGTCGACCCAAAATGATATGACCCACATTCATGGGGAGTATGTCACACCACACATTATCTGTGTATGTGACAAACTGGATGGGAATTTGACATCTCTCCTGAACATCTATGGATGTAGCGTCGATCCATGTAACCTTGTAGGGGTTTGGATGCTTCACCGGTGTCATCCCCAAGGTGGTGATTAACTTTGACGCTACAGCGTTGATACAGCTGCCACTATCCACTATTACCTTGCAGTTCTTATTACCAATTTTTGTGCAAGTTTAAAATATGGCAGTCCTTCTCCAGTTGTTGAGTGGTTCAGGCAGGGTTAAAGTACATCTAACCACTCCTAATTGGTTGCGAGCTACACTAGGAGGTAGGCTCGTCATTTCCACAGTTCTGATGCACCCATTGAATTCATACTCTTCGACAGAGGCATCTGAGTCATCATCTTGTTGGTGCACAACCTCTTCTTCATCATCCTCTCCTTCTATATCTTCAATGGGAACTTCTATAAAGAGGGTTTTAGTTTGACTCGGGCACTGGCTGGCAAGGTGACCATACCCTTGACACCTGTAGCATTGGGTTCTAGGGTTGACTTTTCCTGATTCACTTACCGTTCTCTTTTCGGATGTAAAAGGCTTTGCACCAGAAGGACCTGCTGGTTTGACGCTAGAGGAACTGGAGGCAGGTTTACTTGGGGTAGGAAGAGCTCGGTTGAAGCTTGACTGGCTAGTAGTGGTGGTTCTAGAGTTATCCTTAAAGTTATTTCGGTTAAAATAGGATCCTCTAGACTCATCTAAGTCAGTGACTAGCTGATATGCCTGTTCTAAAGTCGTGATGCCTCGAGCAATGAGCTCTCGGTGATAATCATCCCTAAGACCGGACCTGAACCTAGATAGGGTCTGTTCGGGAGATTCTAACTCGATAGCTCCACACCGATTCAAATATTCATCAAATTTAGTAATGTAATTAGTGGTTGATTTGTTCCCCTGGGTCCATCGATTCCATTTGTCTAACAATTGTTGACTGAATGATGGTGGAACATACTTCATCATAAGCTTCTCTTTCATGCTTTCCCAAGTGTCCACGGGGTCTTCCCTTCTGTACCTCATCATTCTCTCTAGGTTTTCCTAATATTGCCCAGCTTGTCCCGTTAGTTTCATTACGGCCAATCGAACCTTCCTTGACTCAGACATGTCATGCCAACGAAAATATCGATCCATAGCCAACTGCCAATCTATATAAACCTGAGGGTCTAAGCGCTCGTCGAAGGAAGGAGCATCGACTTTAACGCTCCTGATATACTGGGCATCGGCGTCAGTTGTTTGGTAAGGTGGGCCTCGCTCACGCCTGGGAGACCTACTGTCATTTCGAGAACTTTCATCCTCCCTGATTCTTCTCCTATTGGTTTCTAGCCTACCAATTCGGGTTGCTAGATCCCTACAATTGACATCAACCTGATCCCTAACTTCCTGTAGTTGTCTGTCCATGTTTTCTATCTTGTGTAGGATTGTGTTAAGAGTATCATGAATGCTAAGGTCCATTGGTGCCGAAGTTTCTCCTACAGAAAAAGTTCTACCACTTCTAGTATGCATGCAAGATTCTAACTGACCCTAAATGCGAGCTGTCCTAAATTGATATGTATGTTATGCAAGAGGAGTTAGAGATTAGAGTGATGAAAGATAATACCAATTTTAAGCTACTTAGATTAACACGTGATTAAGAAAATTGTAATGTGGAGACAGTGATAAAGACACGTGCTGATGCAGTTAACTTCAAGATAAATCAAGTGATCACAAATTCAATTTAGTTAAGTTGCACAATTAATACTAAGTCGGGTTACCACTCAAGGTCAGAATCACACAACTCACTTATTTAGTGGGCAACAGTCAATGAATTCTACCTTGCGACAGATTGGAAAGGCTAGCTATTTTAATTAAGTGGCAGGAATAACTGACAGAATATTCAAAGTTACCTGGGGAGGCGACTGTAACTCAAACCTGAACGAGACTGCTGTAGGCGCGTAGTACTGGTCGTCACGAATCCACTGCCTCGAAAACGGATCGATTTGGATTTACTAAACGAGCCCTGAACGGCCTTCAAACCCCTGAGTTGCTCATGTATTGCACTAAGTCACGGCTGAGTTGACTCGGGACTGTATCACGCCTGAGTCAAATGGGTCTGAGTCAAATCGGCCTGAGTCACCCGGACCGAGTTGATTTCGGCCGGGTCGGATCATTTCAGGTCGGGCGGCGTCAATTAAATCCGACCGGATTGATTGGATTTCACTTCAGATCGAATCGAGTCCGATCTCGATTCTTCACACCCGGCGCTAGGGCTGGGCGATGCGATCTCGGCGCGGACAGGCGACTCCGAGGAGGTGACGACGAGGAATTTCCGGCGGCATTCGGGTGTCGTAGAGGCTCCGGTGACGAGGGCGACTGACCAGAGGGGACTGTGGAGATCCGAGCGCGTCCTAGAAGCGACTGTGGAGATCCGCTGTCGGCGGCGTTCCGACGTGGCCTGGACAACGTCGGAGGAGGTCGAGGAAGCTTCGATGCACGATTTCGTCGGATTCGGTCGGCGAATTGGTTGGATCTGTGAGGTGGCGATGTCAGTGCAGACCGGAGGAGGCGGCAAAGGCGTCAGATCTGAAATTGATGCAGTGTCGGTGGGGTTGCAGAGTGGGCGAGGAGGTGGTGAGTAGGAGATCTCAACGTGTGAAGACCGTGCTCGATGGCGCTGATCTGCAAGATCTTATGATGAAGGTGACGACCTGATCTCGTTGGCGGTGAAGATGATGCTCTAACTGGGTTGAGGTAGCGTCGAAGACTTGGTGGTGGATCAAGGAGGACGACGACCGATCCTGCTTCTGGAAGCTCTGACGAGCCCAGGGGAGCACCGATGAAGTGGATCTGGGAACGCCGATGCTGTTAGGCGCGGCGTCGGAGATCCTCAGCGACGACGGTGGCTTCGTCGAGCGGAGTCACGGCTGAAGACGAGGACGGAGTTGATGGAAGTGGAGGGGCTGGTGGAGGGTGGGGGTTCCTCTGGCAAAGATGGTGGCGGAGGACGTGGCCGTCGGTGGTGGCGGAGGGCGTCGATGGTGATGGGGCGATGACGATGAACAGTGCAGCGTGTAATTTTCAGGTTTTTTGATGAGATTTTCACTGTATTTTTTTTGAATGGATCTGAAATATAGATCTAGGGTTTGGAGACTGGAAGAAAATTTTGGAAAAAGACAATATTTGAAGGGGATTGAAAACCAGGGCTCTGATACCAAAATGATGTAATACCAACCTGGATCGCAATCACCTTCAAATCGTAACCAAAATTTGAAATTGAGATAAGATAAAATTTTGGGTTTCCACCCCTTACACGGCTTCTCACCCCAAAACTCGAGAGCAAAAGACTCAAGAATTAAGCCAGATAATTTGTGAAGATTTTAATCATTCAATCATTATCCCATACAATAGTTTAGGGGGCCTTATATAGGCTTTACAAAAGAGGACTACTGGGAAATAAACGATGTGGTACTAAACGTCCACAAAAGAACACAAATAAGCTAAACATCTACTACCACTAAAGCCTGAAACAAATCCAATCTAAAACCAAAGACCATTGCGTCGCCTCCTGAAGTATATTCGATCGAATCCGCCCCTGAGCGGCGGCATGATGTCCTCATCAAACTCCCTTGAATCGACAGATCATCTCCTCGTTTCATGTTCCTTAACCCGTTTAATTTGGGACCAGTTCCTGAACAGGTTGTGTGTTAAATAGGCTGAGGTGCGCTATGGACTTTTTCGGATTGGGCCCGCTCCAATGTGCCACGAGGGAACTTACGTCTTTGGGCTTGGCCGCGACAGCTTTACGCTGGGCCATTTAGAGGGAAGGCAATCATAGAATTTTCCATTCC
Source organism: Agave tequilana (assembly GCA_038442645.1). Lineage (NCBI taxonomy): Eukaryota > Viridiplantae > Streptophyta > Magnoliopsida > Asparagales > Asparagaceae > Agave > Agave tequilana. Next base: position 115,866 of record JAVJIF010015215.1, on the reverse strand, counting down.
ATTGTATGTTCCTCGCAGCAGGTGTTTTTTCGCAACATGGCTGATATTTCCTTTTGGTCAGTACTATCATAGGAGGCCAGGACTAAGGTTGCCTCTCTTCAACACGAGATGGTTGACTTGACCCACCTAGTGAATCCGATCTCCCCGACAAAGTGGAGGATACCTATCCGCAGGAGTGCTCCTGCACGTGTAGCAGCCCACCACTCTCATATCGCACTTCATTCGCTGATAATTTTTCAGTTGTTGTACTTCTGCTAGGAGAGGAGAGGAGAGGAGAGGAGAGACCTTTCGTATGGTTGCTTGTATCTTTGTTTTTGGACTTTATTATTTGGCCTGTTTCGTTAATGACTTTCTGATGGAATGCGAGGAGGTTATTCCCAACTGTTTTGCTTTCCAAAAAAAGCCCGCACAATCCGCCCTAGTATAGAATTAGAAATTTTAACAGCCAACCTGATCACATTCCACCATGTCCATTGGATGTTGTTCTCCATTAACTATAGTATTCGAATATGGTGAAATCTCTCTGACAATGACATTTTGGATGTAAAACATCTGAATTCATTGTTTTATCACACTGTATCTCCATTTTACTCTTTCCTGCTTCCTCAAATATTCAAACTTCAAATGGCATTTGGAAATGCATTGCTAACCAAATCTACTTCACAATACAATCAAGATGGAAATAGAAAAATATCATTAATTTATTCTACTAACCCTCACCAATACCCTGTTAGCCTTGTTTTCAAGAAGAGATGATGGTTCAAAAAGATCCAATTGACTTGGAGAAGATGACGGCTTGAAGCAGAAAAAAGAGAAGCAGATCAAGGAAATTTAGTCGACTTAGTCGACAAACAAAGACTACGAGTCGACTAGGCCTAAGTACTTATCTATTAGGACAGATACAGAAAGAAAGCAGTTTACAGTAGTCGACTATATAAATCTATTAGTCGGCTAATTGAAGGGATTAGTCAACTAGGCCTAAGTGCTAGTCGACTATAAGGGGCATTTTCTGAAGCAGAATCAGTTTCCTTTTCAGGCGCAGTTTCCTCTTCTGGTGGAGTTCAAATAGGATTCAGATTCTATTCAATGAAGCTTTGTTTTTAAAAATTAAAAGATCTAGAATCCTTTTAGATCAAGGAGATGTGAACTTCTAATAGGATTGATCAAGATTCTTCAAGTATCTAATGGCCAAGATCATCTCATAGTCCAAATAGGCGTTGTATTGTAAATCTTATAAATAAAAGATTGTAACATAGAATTTAGGTGGAGCAGAAAAGGAGTGAAGCAGATTGAAGTTTGTGATGAACAACAATATAAGACCCTAAAAAGCCAAGAAAGCCCTAAAAAGCTAAAAAAGAGAGGAGCAAAATCTATGCACACAGATAGAAGGTATACTCTTATAATCTAGGCAAAAATCAAGAGAAAGGTGAATATTCTTATGTCATCAAGAGGAAGGTTAAATCTCTTTGTATCAAGTTTATTAATAAAGCTCTCAAGTTCTCTTCCCGTGGACGTAGGCTAAGTTTGGCCCGAACCACGTTAAATTGTGTGTTCTTTTTGTATCTTTTAATATTCATCTTATGTGCTCGAGATAACCGATCTCATTGCGTGCTTGAAGTCGTCGGTGGGGATCTTCGAATCTCCTAATTGTTGGTATCATAGTAAGTATAATATCCTGGGTTATGCACGCAACAATTGATATCAGAGCATATCAATTTCATTTCAACAATTGATATCAAAGCTAATGGTGTTCGTTCAAGACTCGAGTGCTCTAAATGAAGAAGATCTCAAGTCAATGGAGTTCAACGGAGGCATCAAGATGAAGAAAACAAGGATGTTCGGATTTGTTATAAGGTAAAGATCAATGACTTTTGAGTCTATTAATCAAGGTGGAGTCATCAAGGCGCAATGATGCTCAAATCTGAACATGGTAGACGCAGAGAAGATGATCGAATCATCGCCAATGGTGGACGACAAGACGAGCTCACGGAAGCATCGCACAAGGCATCCCATGGAGTCTCGCTGCGACAGCAAGTCAAAAAAAACAACAGAGGGTGATGAAGATGATCAATGGATGAGATTGATCGGAAGGTAGATCGTGCAATCGTAGTCGGATTCAGACAACTAAGGTGTCGAAACCTATGTTTTTTTCAGCATTATGGATGCAATGGTGCGTGCAGACCGAGGAGATTCCAATGTCTGGTGCAGGTTCTATACAGATCGCTTAAAAGAATCGACGAAGATCACGGTCAAAGTTACAACGGACTAGTTGTGATACAGTGAGATTATTGCAAGCGTTGGTAGATTTATCAGGTTTGAAGATCATCAATAACAAGACAATAGATCTGGTAAACATCAATGCAGTGGTGGATGTAGCTCTGATTGATGGAAGAAAAAGCATGGTAGTGTGTAACGGGAAGGCCCGGTAAGACCATGGCAATTATGTGAAGACGGTGAATCTCAAGGTGAAAACATCGATGGAAGGTGGACCATTACCAAGTGATAGGTGGAAGATGCCTCAAGACCAACAGGGGCCCCATAGCTGTGAAGGTGCCACAAAGTGGAATTTGCTGGTGGCAATGGTGATGCAATGCAAGCTAAGGAAAAGAAACTAAGTCAATGTGGAGTTTCAATGAAAAGCTTAAAAGAAACTCGCTTTGAGGTGGAGCTTCAAAGAAAATTGCAACGGGTCTGTGTTGCAAGACTAAAGAAAGGGTACATTCGGGTAAAGCCCGAGATGGCCCACGGCATGGCGCTAAACAGCCACAAGCCCCAGAGAGAGGAGGCAAGAGTGAAAACTTTACAGTACGGTTACGACCATAGAAAAATCATAGTAATCTAGAATCTCAAGGTGTTTTTACTAAAAGCTTGAAAAACAAGTAAATATGGAGATTGTTAGGATTTTGCCTTGTTTTCAAGGGGAGATGTTGGTCCAAGAAGATCCAATCGGCTTAGAGAAGATGATAGCTTGGAGCAGAAGAAGAGAAGCAGATCAAGAAAAGTTAGTCGACTTATAATCGACTAACAAAGATTACTAGTCAACTAGACCTAAGTATTAATCGACTAGGACAGATATATAGCGAAGTAGTTTACAGTAGTCGACTATATAACCTATTATCGACTAATGGAAGAAATTAGTCGACTAGGCCTAATGCTAGTCGACTATAGGGGTGTTTTCTGAAGCAGAATCAGTTCTCTTTTCAGGTGTCGGTTTCCTCTTCTGGTGGAGTTCGAATTGAATTCAGCTTCTATTCAATGAAGGTTTGTTTCTAAAAATTAAAGGGTCTAGAATCTTTCTAGATCAAGGAAATCAACTCTTAATAGGATTGATCAAGATTCTTCAAGCATCCAATGGCTAAGATCATCTCATAGTCTAAATAAGAGTTATAATATTGTAATTTTATAAATAAAGAATTATTGTAGGCTGTCTAAAAATCATTAAAAGACAAGCCATTAAAAAAGGCAGAGTTTCAGGTTCTAGACGCAGGACTAATGATGGTCATCCGCGTCTCAGCATCAAGGCGTGAGGGTCCAAACCCGCGTCTCAGCATCAAGGCGTGAGAGTCCAAACCCGCGTCTCAGCATCAAGGCGCGTGGGCTCAACACCCGCGTCTCAACATCAAGGCGCATGGGCTCGACACCCGCGTCTCAACATCAAGGCGCGTGGGCTCGACACCCGCGTCTCAACCTCAAGGCGCGAGGGCTCGACACCCGCGTCTCAACCTCAGGGCGCAAGGGTCCAAGGCCCACGTCTCGGTTATAACCGCCCTGGTTATGAGGCCAGTCACCGCCCACATAGCGAGGAAGTTAGCCCCTCATTGTGGAGCATTTTTGGGGGGCACGTTCACCCCTGAAACCTCTATAAATAGCCCCGCCGCTATGAGGAATGGGGGGACACGACACAAGAAACAAGAGATAGACACAGACTACACACAGGCAGACAGAGAGAGAAGCAAGAGAGAGCTCAACTCTTCAGCAAGCTTGCTGCGTACAAGTTGTTCTTTGCCTACCTTCTCTTTGAGAGTTTTGGTAAACAGAGCTGTGCTACTCCTTCTACCAGCCGAAGAGAAGATCCCGAAGGTCTAGACGGTCACCCGGTCAACGAAGAACAAGATTCACTCTCCATCGCCACTTGAAGAACCCAGCCTTAAACAAAGGGAGGATTCAAGACTCAACATCCTCCCTCCTTTGTAACCGGAATACTAGTCCGTTGTAATTTTTCAATTTGATTCAAGGAAATCTTACTTCGAGCTCGTACCTTCTCCGTGTGCGTACAAGAGATGGCGACTCGCTGGGGAATTCATTTGTTACCGACGAGCAAATCGTGGCGCAAGGTGACGTCCTCCGTAAGGGGAAGATGGTCGAATCGCTAGTTGTCGAGTTCGACCAGGCGAAGTACGAAGAGTTTCTCTCTTCCGGCTCCAAGAGCTCAAGGACCCGCGTCTGCCGCAGGGTCTCGACGGGGAATGGCCCCGAAGCCCGATCTGAGGCTCTTTCGGGCGCCGCTGCTGCCAACTGTGCCAAGCAGGATACACGCGCCAACGCCTCTCAGGAGGCCCGCGTGGTCTCAGGCACAACTGCCGTTGCGACCAACCGCGCCGCGCGGAACACACGCGTCAGCGTCTCTCAGGAGACCCGCGTGGTCAAAATCTCTGGTGTCCAGCATCAGGTCGTCGTTGGTCTCTCTCCACCTCCACGACGCAACCGAAATGCTGAGCGTCGTCAGAGAGGCGTGCGCGTCAGCTTCAAGTTGGAACTTCTGATTGTCCAACTGAGGTTGCACGCAACGCACAAACTGGCGTCTTAGCTGCGCCGCATCCAGCGCGCGAAGTCCGCGTTTGGCGGCCCAAACGCGAGACTCCCCAAGTTAGGTCCTCTGAAGACCAACTTATCAAACGCCAAGGTGAAACCTCTGCGCCTCGTCAAGCGCAAGAGGCACGCCCCCATAGGCGTGGGGCCCAGCAACCCACTCTCTCTCAAACTCTTCTGCCCCGACGCACTAAGCGGCAACGTGACAATCACGTCTCGTCTCAACAGAGACGCCAGACGCGCGTCTTACAGCCGCGGCGCAAAAGTCGCGTCCCTGAAACCCGCGTCCAGGCTGTACAGCATATGGATGCCTCCCGTCTTCAACGTTGCGAGGTTAATCTCTACGATCCCCCTCCCGTGGATCTGAGGGATTACTTGACGAAGAAAAGAAGTGCCAATCAGGTCACTTCATCATGTTGCTGCCAACGGCTCATCTCTATGCTCTCCGAGTGCCGTTGTGGTTCAGGTGTGCACCAGCAGTCTTTAGTTAGACAGCTGACCCTGATACCCCCGTCAACCAAAAGAAGACGCTCTCATAAGCGGAGGATGTTCTCTGACGCTGAATACCCAGAGCTCACTGCGAATATGACAAGCAGGAGCAGAGGAAAACAGCGAGCAGTCAGCTCTGATGAGTCTGACTCTGAACCGGAAGGAGTGTATCGACACACTCGTACCCGGACCGGGGCCATCCCCCCGATTGATTATAATGCCCTAGCCCGGGGCATCGAAGTGAACGACTCTCACTCTGCAGTAGCAGAATCGCACGCCTCAAACTCTTTCATATAGAAGGAGGCCTTCATCTACATGACAAGCACTCCTGAGGAGACGGCCCGACGCCTGGATCAGCAAGCCCAGGTTCAGAAGGAACAACTCGATATGATTCTTGCTCAACGGGAATCTATCGACTCTCTCAAGCAGATGCTTGCGCAGTTGCTCGAAGACAGGAAGAAATCTCCCCCTAAAAAGTCTAAGGGCAAGAAAAAGAGGAGAAAGCTCGTCTTCTGTGCACCCTGATGGAGAGAAGCCCACCCTCGACCTCGTCCAAATCCTCGTCGCAAGGGAAGGACGACCAAAATCAGGGGAAGATTCATTCCGAAAGAATGAATCAATTAGAGCAACGCCTTGAGGCCCTCACCAACCGTAAAGGCCTCCAGGAAGCAGGAGTGGTCCGGCCTTATCCGGCCGAGTGGGACTTGGTTCCATACCCGCCCAAGTTTAAGACTCCAACCCTCCAAGCATTCGATGAGAAGGGGTCACCCAACCAACACCTCTACTACTTTAAATCCCAAACAGGGAATGTAGTAGACAATGATGCCATCTTGGCACGTCTGTTCATTGGCACCCTGAAAGGGCTCGCCTTCGAATGGTTTATGAAACTCCCGGAGGGCTCCATCAAGAACTGGGGTGATTTGGAGAAGCTATTCCTAACGCGCTTCTTCGAAGACGACTCGGAAGTCACGATGCCCACCCTTTTGGCTACCAAACAGCGAAAGGGAGAGTCCGTCAAATCTTTCGTGGAAAGATTTCGGAATGTGGCACTCCGATGTCCGAGCGGCATGACCCAGGTCACCCTGGTAGAAACATGCCGCCATAATCTCCAAACCTCACTCCTTGCTCAAATAGGAGTTGCTAAAAGCCGCACCTGGAAGCAGTTGGTCAAACAAGGTGAACAGGCTGAGGAGATTGTTGCCCGCGTCAGGGCAGAAGAAGGGAAGCCACGGCCAGAGAGGTCAACCAGGCGTGCGCCAGACACATCCCTCCAGACAAAGCGGAAGGATAATTTGGCAACGGAGACCAAATCTCCCGCCAAACCTCAACCGGTCAAGGCGAGTGGCTCTTCAAGCCAGCCACGCGCCAACAAGCAGTATTCTTTCAAGGAGGAACATGTCGATTCGCTCTTTAAGCTACTCAACAAGAGTAATAGACTGAAGCTCCCTGAAGCCAGGCGCCCTGAAGAAGTCGGTAAAACTGACAATCCCAATTACTGCTTATACCACAGGATGTTGGGACACCCCACCAAAAGCTGCTACGTCTTCAAGGACATCCTTCAGGCCCTGATTGACGCGGAGGTATTAAAACTCCGACCAGAGCAGAAGAAGGTGACGGCTAACATGACGTCAGTTCTCCAGTTCGGAAGACAACCCCCAACGCCTTCGGGGGTGGTCCCTGTTCCGAAAGGAGAGCTAAGAGTGGTCAACACAGATTCTCACCAGCAACAAAAAAGGCCTGATACCTGTTCCCACGCCTCGAGGGGAAATCATGTGGGTCCACCCTGACCTTGTTGACGCCCAGCAATGGACTACTGTAACTAATAAGAAGTCCAAGGGCAAGGCAAAGGCGTCATCCTGCAATGTGTTGTGTGCCTCTTCTCGAGAAGCGGATACCGATATTCCTTCGCTAACCGACTCGGAAGAGGAGACAATAGTTCTGGCCGCAGAACCCGGTCGGCTGGTGGCGGAAACCCGCTCAGGACAGCCCTACTTGAAGCAGTATGGCGAAACGGCGGCAACCCCTCCACAACCAGCTGCAGAGCCAACCAAGCCCTCCACAAAACAACCCGTGGAGAAACAGAAGGAGATTCAATTTTCTCGAGCCCTTCAAAAGGGCATCGCGGAAGGATCTACGGCGCCTTACCGCTTTGACGTCCTGGCTCAATTGGCCAACATCCCGGCGCGGATTACCCTGTATGAGCTTCTTAGGCTGTCGAAGTCAACCAGAGAAGCTCTACAAGAGGCTCTGGCAAATGCTGAGGTCTTCATGACCCAGGTGCCAAAGGAGGAAGATGTAGAGAATTGTCTCCACACCTCCCAGAATGCCCCCTGCATCACCTTCACGGCAGAGGATATGCAGGTTAAAGGGAAGCATGATCGACCCCTGTACTTCACAGGGTATATTGGATCATCCGAAGTGAACCGCATTCAGGTAGATCCAGGGTCCGCGTTGAGCATCATGCCTCGCCGGGTCATGCAACATCTGGGCATTCCTACTCATCGTTTGAGCCCTACCCAGACAACTATCTATGGGTTCAATGCCAACGGGACCCGTCCGATGGGGAAGATCAAGCTCAAATGCCAGATTGGAAGTTTAAAGTCGGAAATGACATGCTACGTCATTGATGCCGACACTTCCTACAACCTATTGCTGGGACGACCGTGGATCCACCGCAACTCCTACTCATCGTTTGAGCCCTACCCAGACAACTATCTATGGGTTCAATGCCAACGGGACCCGTCCGATGGGGAAGATCAAGCTCAAATGCCAGATTGGAAGTTTAAAGTCGGAAGTGACATGCTACGTCATTGATGCCGACACTTCCTACAACCTATTGCTGGGACGACCGTGGATCCACCGCAACTCCATCGTTCCCTCAACTCTCCATCAAGTCATGAAATACATTGACGAGGGTGGAAAGGTGCAGACGTTAATTGCCGAAAGACATCCGTTCAAAGGGGTCGAGAATTATTTCACAGACTCCTTACTGTACCAAGATCCCGTGGAGACGGATGAAGTCCCGCAACCAGAGGAGCCAGACTCTGGAAACGAAGCTGATACCGAGCCTGAAAAGAAGAGTGCTTATGGGAGTTGGAACCACTTGTAACGAGCATTGATAAGCTCGATGTTAATAATACCACCGACGATGTAGGCGGTTGGTACATTAATGAAGAATTAGATTTAGCGTATTTTTCTGTGTTTACTTCTGATTCAGTACCGTCAGACACTAGCACCGAAGTAGATGATGATCTCTGGTCGGCAATGGGTGCTTTGACATCGTTGCATGTACCAGTGAAATCGTCCTTTGAAACATGTCGAATGTCGGCGATGCGCAACAATCAATGTTCATGGTTCCCGCGAGAAGGAAGGGCCAAAGACCAATTCTTTTCGGACGAATTGACTCCGAGCCAATGGACCATGAAGAATCAGAAAACGAGCAGGAACCCCCTCAATTCGGTCATTATGAGCCAAAGGCACTCAGAATGATGAAAAACATGGGGTATGACCTAACCAGCAGACCCGGGTTGAACTTCGGCAAAGGAAGGAGAACGCTACTTCGATCCTTTGTGCCAAAAGGAAAAGCACCCGATTATTATCATCAGACTCGCAGGGGGTTGGGCTATGTATCAACTCCGACTCCATCAGCCTCTGATTCTGGGGGCTCATTTGGCCATAAATACTCTTCATGCACGTCATCATGGGAGTCAGATGCTAGTGTCGGCAACATCTTCAAAGAACTTTCGGTGAACATGGTTTCAACAAGCCATCTGGAAGATGAAGATGAAGAAATGATCCGATCCGATGTAGATCCTTGGATCAGACATTTAAACACTCTTTGGGACACCCGCTTTGAACAGCGCGAACCACCCACAGAAGACAAGATTGTTCAGATTAATCTAGGAGATGAGGCCAACCCTAAGCCCATCTTCATAAGCGACGGCCTGTCACCGTCGGAGAAAAAGGATCTAATATCTCTTGTTCAAGAGTACAGAGATGTCTTCGCTTGGAATTACGAAGACATGCCTGGACTTGATCCTCAGGTGGCTATGCACCGCCTCAACATCAATCCGGACGTAAAGCCTGTTAAACAACAACAGCGACGGTTCCATCCAGAAATAATGGAGGCGATTCAATCGGAGGTCAGAAAGCTCATAGATTCTGGCTTCATCAGGGAATAGCAACATCCCGATTGGGTAGCCAACATCGTCCCCGTTGCTAAGAAAAACGGAAAGACCCGGATCTGCATCGATTTCCGTAATCTAAACGAGGCTTGTCCCAAAGACGAATTCCCACTGCCAATCACAGATGTTATGATTGACAATACTTGTGGATTCGAACGAATGTCCTTCATGGACGGATTTTCAGGATACAATCAAATCAAAATGTATCCTGACGACGAAAAGCACACCTCCTTCAGGACACCATTGGGAGTTTATTGCTATACCGTCATGCCCTTCGGACTGAAGAATGCGGGGGCAACCTATCAGAGGGCCATGAACGCCATTTTCCAGCAGCAAATACGCAAAACGGTAGAATGTTATGTTGATGATATTGCGGTAAAAAGTCGCACTAAGGGTGATCACATAGTTGACCTGAAGGTGGTCTTCGACATCATGCGGGCTCATCGATTGAAGATGAATCCCACCAAGTCCTTCCTGGGGGTGGCCAGTGGTAAATTCTTAGTATTCATTGTAACCTCCACCGGGATCCATTTGGACCCGGAAAGGTTCAAGCTATCCAGGAGATGCAGCCCCCAAGAAATCTCAAGGAACTCAAGGGATTACAAGGACGATTGGCGTACATCCGCAGGTTCATCTCAAACCTCTCTGGAAGATGCCAACCCTTCGCTAAGTTAATGAAGAAGGGTGTCTCGTTCGTTTGGGACGACGCTTGCCAACAAGCGTTCGAGGAAATCAAGCAATACCTCACTCAACCACCAGTCCTTACAGCTCTAGTATCCGGAAAGCCTTTCCTGGTGTATGTCCGGGCAATGGATCATTCTTTGGGAGCTCTACTAGCTCAGCATGATGATCAAGGACGTGAGCAAGCGATCTATTATCTGAGTAGAACAATGATCGGAGCCGAACATCGGTATAACCCGATCGAGAAGGAATGTTTGGCATTAGTATTCGCCATTCAGAAAATGCGACACTATCTGGTAGGCCAAACTATAAATGTCATATCAAAAATCAACCCCCTGAGGTTACTTATGACTAAGCCTTCATCATTGAACGGCCGGCTGGCAAAATGGGCCATATTGCTATCCCAATATGAGATGCACTTTTTACCACAAAAGGCTATTAAGGGTCAAGCGGTGGCGGATTTCCTAGCTGAGCACCCAGATCCGAGGGCAGCCAAAGTCTACGAGGATCTCCCAGATGAAGTTGCTGAAGTCTGCCTAACTCAGACATCGTTCGAAAGTCAAGTATGGCAACTTTTCTTCGACGGTGCATCGAGAACAAGCCCAAAGGGACATACAGTAGCGGGGGTAGGAGTAGTACTCGTCTCACCACAGAATTATGTGATTCCCCGAGCCATCTCGCTTACCGAATCTTGCTCCAACAATGTAGCAGAATACAACGCTCTTTTGATTGGGATGCAGCTCGCCGATGAGATTGGCGTTAAAAATCTCGAGGCATATGGCGACTCTAAACTCATCGTCAGCCAAGTTCGCGGGGAGTACGAGGTCAGACATGAGGACCTAGTACCCTACTACAACGCAACTATCTGCATGGCCGAAAGGTTCACAAACTTCTACATTGACCATGTACCGCGCAGGCAAAATGCGCACGCAGATGCACTCGCATCCCTCGCGGCCTCCTTAACTCTTCCAGCTGGAGTAATGGAGAAAGTATTCGTCTACAGTCACGACCTGTATTGCCCGAGAACTGCCCTCGAAGACTATCAGGAGTCAAAGGGAGAGTGTCAAGGCAAAGAAGCGCTGGAATTGTCAACCGGGCCAGAGCTTAAAGACTGGTGATTCCCCTATATCGACTATGTCTTGTACGGCATCCTGCCTGAGGACGCCAAGGAAGCGGCTGCCATTCGAAGGAAAGCCCCTAAAATTTACTACAATGCGATTACACGAACATTGTATCGTCGATCGCATGACGGGATCTTGCTCCGGTACCTCTCACCAAAGGAGGCTCAAGAGGTATTGAAAGAAGCCCACGACGGCATGTGTGGAGCCCACCAACCCGGCCCAAAATTGGCACATCGACTCCAAAGGTTGGGTTACTATTGGCCCAAGATGATTGCCGACGCCGTCACTTATGCTAAAAGATGTCACGCTTGCCAGGTGCATGGCGATTTCATCCATCAAGCACCAGAGTACCTCCATTCTACGACCTCTACCTGGCCATTTGAAATGTGGGGGATGGATGTAGTTGGCCCTATCAACCCACCATCATCAAAAGGACATCGGTTCATTTTGGTAATAACCGATTACTTCTCTAAATGGGCCGAGGCCATCCCTTTGAAGGAGGTAAAATCGTCTAACGTGATCAAGTTCGTAAAGCATCACGTCATTTACCGTTTTGGTGTACCTCGGCGAATTGTCCATGACAATGGACCCCAGTTCATCAGCCAGGCTTTCCAGAGATTCTGCGCTAAGTTCAGAATCCAGAGTGTGTCCTCAACGGCATACTATCCTGCCGCTAATGGCCTCGCAGAAGCTTTCAATAAGACCATTGGCAAGCTTCTCAAGAAATTCGTATCGAAAAGTCAACGGGACTGGGACGACAAGTTAGGTGAATGCTTATGGGCCTATCGCACAACTGTGCGAACCCCGACTAAAGCCACGCCGTTTTCTTTGGTATACGGGTGTGAAGCCGTGCTTCCATTAGAAATCCAAATTCCATCTCTACGCGTCGCCTTAACAGCAGAGATGACAACAGAGGAGAAGCATCGACAGCGACTCCAAGAATTGAAAGCCTTAGACGATAAGCGTCTGCAGGCCCAACAGCAAATCGAGCTCTACCAAGCTCGAATTACCAGAGCCTTCAACAAGAAAGTTAAAGTGCGAACTTTCAAGAAAGGCGACCTAGTCTTAGCCGTCAGAAGACCCATGGTAATGACGCACAAGACAAAGGGAAAATTCCAACCCAAATGGGAAGGGCCATTTGTAGTAGAGTCAGTCTACTCAAATGGGTCATATCGTCTCATAACTTCAAATGGCGATACACTCATGATGCCGATCAATGGCAGATTCTTGAAGAAGTACTATCCTTAATAGTACTCCTCCCCCGATCAAGTTAAAAGTACACCTCTGATCAAAACAAGAAGAGCTTCTTCATTAACATCCGACGCCTCCGACGGCTAAGGATAGAGGAAAACGTTGGCTTTTAAGCCCAACATAAATCTTCGACAACTCATCATGCTGAGGGGAATAGCATGGCTAGCCCAACTCAAACGGTAGTTGGTAAAGGCACCTCAAATCCGTTGATAGCTGAGGGTTTGCTAAAAATCCTAAGTGGACTCAACTCCACTCTCCCCTCCAAAATCCCTTACCAATTCTCATCCACAGAATGGTAGGTCTACAAAATACAGTTGTTGCCAAGTTAACACTATACCTCTGGCACTTCAAACTCCACTTGTCCATTCTCATCAATAGGATGACAGGTCCTCAAATTGCTCATATCGCAAATCAATTTCTGTCAAGTTAATATCACACCTCTGACAAATTACTGTTAAGTTAACATTACACTTCTAAACAGTACATCAAGTTTCTGCCAAGTTTAATACCACACCTCTGACAGTCACTTTCCTCCAGACTTCAATGTCGAAGCCGAAATGGATGATACTAAGTTCAACATCATACCTCTAGCATCCAATTCATTGTTAAGTTCAACAATACACCTATGACAATGAATTTCCCTCGAACTTAATGAATTTCCCTCGAACTTCCGTATCGGAGTCGAGATAACTAATGCCAAGTTCAACATTACACCTCTAGCATTACCCTCACTGTCAAGTTAAACATCACACCTATGTCAGTGACACTTCTGTTTTCCCAAAACTGAAGTATTTCTGAGTCAGGTTAATATCACACCTCTGACTCACATCCTTGTCAGGTTAACATCATATTTCTGACAGGACTACATTCAACCCGTTAAGTTAATATCACACATCTAACGGTAAAAACCTTCTTAGATTCCCCGCGGATCTAGATTCACTTGCTATTCTCTTCAACAGAATAACAAGTCTACCTAAACACATTGTTAGGTTAATACTACATCATTAACAGTGTTTTCCTTCAAATCCCCAGCTGAGCTTAATCAAGTGAATCCTAAACCTTGATAAAGGCCCGTTTTCCCTGGGGGTACGAGTTTCACTTGTCATTCTCCTTTATAGATTGACAGGTCCACAAAATTATCCTATCTCTTGTCAAGTTAATATTACACCTCTGACAGCATTGGGGAGTTCCAAAAATAGGACTTCTCTCTAAAAAGTTTGACTGTTTGAAATTATCATCATAGTTTTGACAAGTCAAAGTCCTTTGCTTCTATGCGTCTGACTAAAAAAAAAGAGTTCAAGACAATAGAAGGAGAAAAAGAAAAGTGTCACTTTTATTTATATCCAGGCACATGAAAGTGATACAAAAACGCTCTCTTATACAATAAGATTGAGTGTTATAGTTAAGGAGTACAAAGAAGTCTCTCTCTCTCTCTCTCAGAGGTTGCACTCGCTCCTCAGCTGCATGTTATTCCGAGTACAGGATGCTTGGAAGGGCGCCAAAGCAGGATCGGATACTGTGGCAACGATCGAGAACTGATTGCACTTCAATGCATACGTAAACATCGAAATAGCCTATCCTTGACTAAGAGCAATGGTGTTCTTGAGGTCCGGTGGCAGCAGAATCCTCCGATTCCACCTGACCATCCGAAGTGGGGGTGTGATCCTTCGTTGATGAACATCTCTTCCGCCAGAAGGTCGTCCAGTAAGCATGGAGTTTCCTCGATGTCACTTCTGGGGTAAAGAGGAGGTTTTGAGACCTCACAGGGGATGCTAACCACCACTATATCCACCGCTACCCCCGCCGCCATACTCACTCTGACCATGCCATGCCAGCAAGCATGACTGGTGCGTTGAATTCAAAGAGATCTTGGAGAGGGTTAAGTCCCCGTCAGGGACCATGATTTCTTCCCTTGTGGACGACGGGGACCATGATTTCTTCTCTTGTGGACGAACATCGAACAAGTTCGCCGGCCGATATATTCTCCCACGGGCCCAGCGAACGTGAAAAAGGATGATCAAGCCTACCTGCAAGAAGCAAACGAGGGAATTAGACAATTCAGAGCTTAGTATACTTCGACAGAAGAAAACTAAGTCACAAACGCGGTTATTGCTGAAGACTGCAGACGCGGGAATGACCCGCACGCTGGGCCAGATTCCTGCGACAACAGAAACAGACGCGAGCAAGACTGTGATACACACAGAATTCAAACGCGACCTAATTCCACATCCGCGTCTAAGATACAAGGCGCGCAGAGAATCAGACGCCAAAAATTGCCATCTCTCTGTTGGAGGAACAGAAGTTGCAAAAGTTCAGGCCTGAAACCTTCGACCCGAATTGAAGTTCTTCCAAGTCAGTGGCCTCAAGACGCGAGCTCTGTGTGCAAAGCCCGCGGCCAGATACCAACGACTTCAATACTTGCGTTCAAAAAAGTTTAAGTCGATGGCGCAAATTCCAGAAGAGGAATGCACCAACCACGACTTCGCAAGAAAGTCCAGATGATATCTCTCTAAGAGATATACTAAAATTCAAACTTGGTTGGATCTAAAATGTCATGGTAAGTGAGCATGGCATACCCGCAGAGGCCTCTGTTAAGAGTTGAACTCTCTGCATTGAGGCGCGGACGTAAAAGGTGCTCAGGGAGACGCTTCCTATCATTGAAATCACTTGACAGTGGTAATCTACTGAAGAGACCAAACAGAAGCATGGAAGCTCTGGGTCATCTTCGTCCATGGAAGCAAACCCCTGATAGGGTCCTTGAAGGGAGAAGATAAAGTCTCTCAGAAAGGGAGAAGACAGAATCTCTCAGAGCACTCGCTCTCAAAAAGAACACAGTCTAAGTATGAACTGTTAAAAGGAGAGGAGTCCCTATTTATAGGCAGCCCATAATAACCGTAATTAATGGTTCATCAATTGGAACCGTCGGCCTTAATGACCGCACGACTGTCAAAGCCCAATGGGAGGCTGACGCGTGGAGCGTCGCTTCGGGAAGCGTCGAAGACGCTGGTTTCCAACCGCCAGCGCCGTATTGGCATTAAAAGGCATTAATGCCTAAGCCCAATGAAGAACTGACGCGTGGACAAACCGCTTCGGGAAACAACGGATGATGCGAGTTCCCAATCGTCAACGGAGGCTTGACGTTCAAAGATTTCACAAAATCTTTATGACAGGCTGTTTATAACGCCTAGGAAATCGTGCCAAAACGCAGGTGTGAGAGCTGCGTCCAAAAACCCGCGTCCCCTCTTTTCTAAAAAATCGGCGTCCTCCTTCATTCCAAGTTAGAAGATCCTTCGCGTCTCTTGGATGATTCAAAGTCGATCCGCGTCTCTCAATAAAAGGGACTCATTTTGGGGGCTCCAGTGGGAAAGCACATAAAGCTGCGTCCTAAGGCTTATGACTTCAGCAGAAAAAGCTCATCACCTTTACAAGCATCTTGGAGCTGCGTCTACATCCATGATTATAGGTCTTACACTGAGGCCCAGCGCCACGTCCCTGACTGCGTTAATGTTAAGGGGCGTAAGACCTCATTATCCTGAACTCTGCGTCTGGATAGAGTTAAGGATTGCGGCCAATGAACCACACTCAAAGCCGCGTCCTCCGCGTCTGCTTGAACCGCGTCTTCACTGGCAAGTCAGAATCGCGTGCCTCAGAGCCGCATCTCTTTCGACGCTGCGTTTCGTCAAAAGAACTTAGTTTTCCTAAGTTCAGTATTCACAGTCAGCCGGAGAGCACAATTAAAGACTGTGATTAAAGGATTGAATCCATCCGCAGCGAGGCAATGAAAGTAGAGCAAAAAAAACTTTTAAAGACTTTTATTATTCAAAAAAATGATAAAAGTAAATACAAACACTCTTGGTAAATGGAGTGTCCTTTTTCTTTTTTTTACAAAAAAAAAAAGAAAAGAAGAGAAGGCTAAAGGTCCTGGTTCGCCAAGGAACGGATTTGCTCTCTAAGGCGATGTATCTCATGTTGACGCGCCTTCTCAGCCTCCATGAGAGCTTGGGCCCGCAGATCCGCCTCAGGTAAAAATCCCTGCGCTCGTACTCGGAGGGATTCCAGCTTGGACGAACGAACAGAGAGGTTTGCTTCAACTTGCGTCTTGGCAGCCTCTAACTCCGCTAGCCTCTTTTCAGAGGTAGCAAGCTTCTGTTCGTTAGTAGTAATCACTGCCTCAGCTCTGGCTATGGCGGCCCGAGAATCAAGGATAGCCTGCTTTGCAGCCTGTATGATCATCTCAGATTCCTTGGACTCGATCGCTAACCTTTAATGATCAGCCTGGAAACCTTCGAGAAGACGGGTGTTATCGGTTATCTGCTCCTCCACCTCTCTTCGCTCTTGCTCTTGAGCAGCAAGGAGCGTATTCAGAGTTTCCTGGGCCTCGTGGAATGAGCCGGCATTCTCCAGGGATCGAAGCTCTCTCAGGTTTTGTCCCAGCTGCTCCACCAGCAGCAGACACGCCTGGGCTAGTGAAGGGCCTCCGGCCAACTTGATGTTTTCGACCAGGTTTCCGAGATACGTCTGGGCGAATTCAAAAGAGCTACCCCCAGACAGGATGAAATCGATGCATGATCGCATTGAGGCAAAGAACTGCTGCACCGTCTGGCGTGTCAGGAACTCCATGGTATCATCACCCGAGGTGTTCCCCGATCCCCTTTCTATCACGGTGTGGGGGATGTAGGTCGGCTCTTCTGGTGCAAGAGTCGGGCTGACCACGGGTACGGCAGAAGCAAGAGTAGCCACTGGCGCTTCTGGGGGTGCTACCTCCGTAGAAACCTCCACAGCCGATGACAGGGTAGTGAGCTCGACCTCCTCAGAATCCTCGGCCAAGGCTTGAGTTGTGTGGTCTCCCGGGCAGGCACTGACCGCCAAATCTCCTCCTACCTAAGCTTCCTCAATGCTCTCTGCACTTGCCTGAACTTCCTCAATGCCCTCTACAAATTACGAGAATATTAGCCATGACAGCAAAAGGAAAACATTTATACCAACATTTCCTTACTTGGCTGGGTGTCCAAAGGTGGCGAGTCCTTGGGTGAATCCTGTAGGATGGAGGTCTCCCCGACTTCGACGATTGCCCTCTCTTGAGGCACCCCAGTACGAGGAGACTCAGCTCTCTCCTGCTGAGCCAGTTCTTGTATCATCTCCTCGATCTGGGAGGAAGCAGCGGCCTCGCTAACCATGACTAGCCCTGCAACACGAGGCCAAATAAAAAGAAAACGTCAAAAATCTTTCTCCTAGTTAGAAGGATGAGTTTGGCGAGTAGTGTACCTTCAGCAGCTTCAGCAGGAATAACTGCCGCTAGTGGTGATGTCGTCAACGGCTCACACCCATATATTTCCTCCTCCGAGATGTGTGAGAATTTACTCGGATCAGGAGGAGCGGGTTCATCGCCAAAGTCGACCTCATCCTCAAAATCGATTTCCTCTTCGGATGATGAAGACGACAGTTCAACGCGAGGGACCTCGGCAACCGGAGCCTTGCCTCCAAACACCCCAGTGGTAGGGCTGGGGTCAACTGTCCGAGCACTGGAGATGAATACACTGGGAGACCCAGGCTGCTGTGCCTCACCTCTCCTCTCGTGAGCTGAGGAAGGCCCAGGCTGAGTTGAGACTCCTGGAATCTCAACATCACCCATTATGTCGACCTCCGGCTGCTGTGCCTCATCCCTCCTCTCGTGAGCTGAGGAAGCCCCGGGCTGAGCTGAGACCCCTGGCCTCTCAACATCGCCTCCGCTCATTATGTCGACTTCGAACTGCTCGGCCTCGTCAGCGGCGGTGGATTTGTCAGCAGGCTCCGCTTCCTCTACAATCCTGGGGCCCCTGCTGCGCAACCTGCGGGCATGGACTAAGGGGGCATCATCCTCATCCGCCTCTTCTTCCCTCGGTTCCTCAACACCAGAAGGGATGTCCTCGGATGGAGAAACTGCTGCCGTCAAGTCTCTCCGGACCTTCTTTAGGGCAGGCTCAGCAGTGGAGGTAGAGCCTTGAGGACGCTTACCCACCGCCTGTCGAGCCTTTGCTGCTCGCGGCTCCTCCCTCGACCCCCTTCTGACCTCCTTCAGAGCCTTCAGATACTGCTCGACGCCTCGCGAGCGTTTAGTGGACCCCGACCTTGCTTCGTAACCTGCATTGATACTCTCAATGCATGAATACTCCGGAGCGAAATCTGGTGTTTGGTTGGCCTGGAAGTACCAAGTACAGAAGCTGAAGCTGGTACGGCCCTTCGGCCCTTTGATAGGCAGCCGAAAAGTTGCTTCCGTCCCTCCGGCCACGCTATAATACCAAGCCCGAGCACCTTCGAACAAATTCCCACTGAAGGCGAGTCGAGCATTGGGGTTGCCGACATATAGTTGATCATAGCCAAACTGTCGGGCGAAGCGATTCGGCATATACGGCTCGATCGTGCATGAATTTCCTTGCCGGAAAAGCACATACCCGGGCCGAATGTTGACCAACCACCAGAAAACCCCCGTTGACAGCCTCGTGAAGTCATCTTGGCCTGCGGCGTCAGTAAATTGTTCCCCAAAAGATGCACCAGGAATCGCGGGGAAGCAGCGATTAAGCTGGTAGTTCGAAGCCGACATGATGCACTTTCGAACGTAATACACGTAAGTATTACACCAGTTTGAACCCTCCAACCGCTGCACAAAAGGAATAAACCCCTCACACCAAGACACCGGCGTCATCAGAGAGGGACAGTGCATAACGTACCAAGCCATTAGGTACGTGTAGGGAAGCTCAACCCGAGAGTTGGGGCGCTTTATCGTCGGCCTCCCCTCCGAGTCAACAATCACCTTGCCATGGGAGTCGACGGCCTTCCCTGCCTCGCACAGATTTTGGGTTAACGTCCGCAACCCGCTTTGAATACTCGCCGCCATGGCCGGGAGAAGGGCTTTGGGCCTACCATAAGCCAGGAGCACCGCCGGGTACACTACGTCGGCAACAATGACTTCATGTGGCAGCGTTGGCACCACACAGCGCTTCAACCACAGCATTAAGAAGCCCGCCAACAGTGCGTGGTCGGAGATAGGGATCCGGGCTTGATGATGGAAGCTTTCGAAAACCGTGTCAGGTTCGAAAACATCCCCGTTCGACTCCGTGGTGTAGGAGTCTACAGAAGCCTTGATCCTGTCGGCAATCTCCTCGTCGGAGCTTGGAGCCAGTCGGGTCACCGGACGGTCTTTCTGGTTGACGCCATTGAACAAGTAGCTTGCCCAAGACAGCTGCTTGACTCCCCCCGCCCTCCAAGAGGTTATCTGGCCGCAGACGTGGAAGTGACATAACACCTCCCAGTAAGTCTCGTACACTCGAGGAGACCCTTTCTTCATAGGGTGAAGCTCCTCAGTGGTTGGGACGTATTCTTCATAGGGAGAATCCCCCATTACCAACCCCGAGACCTCGTACAACTCGTGCAGGGCGAGACCCATCTCCCCTACCGGAGTGAAGAATGTCCCCGTCAGAGGATTGTAACGCTCCAGGATCCCAAAGAAGTTTTGAGAGCTCGGTGGGATACCATACTGTACGGCCCTGACTGCTTGGTACAATTCCGCTTGCTCCAACAAGCCTCTAAGATCGGCAAGGACGAAGCTCACCATCCTGCCCCACCAATACCTCTCAGTGGAGTGGATCCACCCGGGCGAACGGAACTCGACCGGAAAATCACCCCCACTTTCATGAACGCGTTGAGGAAAGTGGTGCCAAGTTTTGGTCTCTCCAATTGGTGATCAGTCCTGAGCAGCCTTGGAAACAGGCCGAGAACCTCCCTATCATGACTATCATGGCGATATACCTTTTTGGAGCCTAGGTCGCCAAGAGTAACCTCAGGGACATATCGGGAGAGTTCCCATTTCATTTTCCGAGGGACGGACATGTGTTGAAGATAAGATAGCGGGTACATCCTCTCCATGTTTGGGAGAAAGAATCTTCTATCCCCTATCTGACGGAGCCATTTATAATCTCCGTCATACAAGGAATAGCTGCCCTCGCTAATACGGCCTCCAAAGAAGAAGGCAGGCTTCTCCAGCGGAACGCGAGCATCCGTTGTGAATGCTGCGTCAGTCATAAGCTCCCGAAAGGTTGCCATGTCAACATTGGAGAGCCTCCTCCTGCGCTCCTGCGACCCATCAGCAGTCACAGGTACAGTCCTTTGCAGCACAAAGGTCAAATCACGGTCAGCACCACCTACGTGCCCGAAGTGGCGCCTCTTGGAGAGTGGGGCAGAAGAGTGTTGCACTGCAGAAGAAGATGACACTTAATCAGAAATCTGATCATCAGAAAAAGAAAAAAAAAGTTAAGTGTCTATAGTCCAGACGCAGAAAAGATACTGGACGCAGAATTTGTCAAAATCCGCGTCCAGGCCTGAAAATCCGCGTTCAGACGCAGAAGAGATACTGGAAGCAGAAATTGTCAAAATCCGCGTCCAGACCTGAAAATCCGCGACCGTGAGGCCAACAGGGAGCCTGCGTTTTGAAATCCAAGACTTATGAGAAATTTCTAAGTACTTGGACTCAGGTGCGAGATTCATAAAAGACCAGCACCTGATGTCACAGAACGCAAGGATCAAGTTCGCGTCCGAACCCTTCACAATTAGAAATATTCTAAGTGAAGAATCCGAAGTGCAGGGCTTACTGGCGCTCTATATCCAATAAACAAGCGCGTCCCCAAGTGGATAAAAGCGGTGGGGTCATCAAACCCGCGCCTTGTTTATCAACTCAAAGACCGCGTCTGAGAATCAAACGTGGTTTCTATTCTGTGTTGACGGTTCTCCTTTAAAAGAGAGATTTTTAGGAGTCCATGAACTTCCATTAATGGCGAAGTTTAAGCCTAATGGCATTATACCTGAGATTGGGGCTTCCTGCGCGGAGGAACCGCCCCTCTGGGCCTCGACGACGGCCGCTTTTGAAGATGATACGGTTGGCTTGGCCTTGGGTGCCATCGTTAATCAAGAATCCGATGATGGACGATGAAGAAATGAAAAGAGACAGAGAAGACTCCTTTTTCAAAAAACCCTAACAGATGCGCTCGAGACGAAAGAGATATCTCTCTGACTGTTGCCATTTATAGGCACGAAGATTCGCAAAGATACGCGGCGCGTGGCTCGATTGGTTCGGCATCGAGTCATCGCTTGACACGTGGACAGCTCATTTAATATACCGGGAAGTCCGCGCGCCAAAAAGAGATGTCCCGTCGGTTCCCCAGAACAAGTGGCGGTGCACTCATGACATGGCACGGATTCGCACCCAACAGGCGCGCCTCTTCGATGGACGTGCCCCGTCAGCACAGCCATAGTCGCGTCCAGAAAGTCGCGTCCTTACTCAAAAGGATGCGTCTCTCCGAAGTTCGCGTCCTTCCAATCCGGCCTAGCATCGCGTCTGCCCAATGAAATATCAGTCGCGTTTTCATTTCCAAAAGACGCACCCCATGAAAGTCGCGTCTTTAAAACAGTACTATCTCTACTCTTCAAAAAGAACTGGCGTTCAGTCCTTACTTTTGCAAATCAGTTCAACAGTACACTGGCACAAGCAGACGACTGTCCACTCCTGGCTTAAAGTGCACCCATGACAGACTTAAAGCAATCGGGGAGGTTTAGACTGTGTATCTAAACACTCAACTCGATCAACTCTGATGGCTTCAAAGAGTTCTACAGTACACTCACGAAGACCATACTCCAGATAAGATCAAACCCGGAGCATTAACAGTCCAGTCATAAGGGTAAGCTCAGCTAGAGTCCAAAGTATTTCGAAATCTGTCCCAGTTAACCGCGGAATATCGAAAACCTTAGAGGGGGTTCTGTAGGCTGTCTAAAAATCATTAAAAGACAAGCCATTAAAAAGGCAGAGTTTCAGGTTCTAGACGCAGGACTAATGATGGCCATCCGCGTCTCAGCATCAAGGCGTGAGGGTCCAAACCCGCGTCTCAGCATCAAGGCGTGAGAGTCCAAACCCGCGTCTCAGCATCAAGGCGCGTAGACTCGCGTGGGCTCAACACCCGCGT
Organism: Agave tequilana; assembly: GCA_038442645.1. Taxonomy (NCBI): domain Eukaryota; kingdom Viridiplantae; phylum Streptophyta; class Magnoliopsida; order Asparagales; family Asparagaceae; genus Agave; species Agave tequilana. The sequence continues at coordinate 93,342 of JAVJIF010015215.1, read as the reverse complement.
CTCAACATCAAGGCGCGTGGGCTCAATACCCGCGTCTCAACATCAAGGCGCGAGGGCTCGACACCCGCGTCTCAACATCAAGGCGTGTGGGCTCGACACCCGCGTCTCAACCTCAAGGCGCGAGGGTCCAAGGCCCACGTCTCGGTTATAACCGCCCTAGTTATGGGGCCAGTCACCGCCCACATAGCGGGGAAGTTAGCCCCTCATTGTGGAGCATTTTTAGGGGGCACGTTCACCCCTAAAACCTCTATAAATAGCCCCGCTGCTATGAGGAATGGGGGGGACACGACATAAGAAATAAGAGATAGACAACAGACTACACACATGCAGACAGAGAGAGAAGCAAGAGAGAGCTCAACTCTTCAGCAAGCTTGCTGCGTACAAGTTGCTCTTTGCCTACCTTCTCTTTGAGAGTTTTGGTATACAGAGCTGTGCTACTCCTTCTACCAGCCGAAGAGAAGATCCCCGAAGGTCTAGACGGTCACCCGGTCAACGGAGAACAAGATTCACTCTCCATCGCCACTTGAAGAACCCAGCCTTAAACAAAGGGAGGATTCAAGACTCAACATCCTCCCTCCCTTTGTAACCGGAATACTAGTCCGTTGTAATTTTTCAATTTGATTCAAGGAAATCTTACTTTGAGCTCGTACCTTCTCCGTGTGCGTACAATTATAATCTAGAATTTAGGTGGAGCAGAAAGGGGCAAAGGAGCAGATTAAAGTCATGGTGAACAATAATGTAAGACCCTAAAAAGTCAAGAAGAGAGGAGCAAAGTGAATGTGCATAGCGAGAAGGTATACTCTTGTAATCTAGACGTAAATTCAAGTGGAAGGCGAATACTCTTGTGTCATAAAGAGAAAGGTTAGATATCTTTGTATTAAGTTAATTAATAAAGCTCTCTCAAGTTCTCTCCATGTGGACGTAGACCAAGTTTGGGCCGAACCATGTTAAATTGTGTTCTTCTTGTATCTTTAATATTCATCTTGTGTGCTCGAGGTAATCGATCTCATGACGTACTTGAGGTCGTCGGGGGGATCTTTGAATCTCCCAACTATTGGTATCATAGTTAAGATGATATCTTGGGTTATGCACGCAACAATTGGTATCAGGGCACATCAATTTCGTTTCAACAACCCCCCACACACCCCCCCCCCAAAACACACACAAAAAAAAAGCACTCAACCTCTAGAATCATAAACAAATTACAAGTCATTCAACAAGATGCTAGGATGGTTTACCCACCTTGTGTTAAGATGGTTTACTTGAATTATAGAAGTATGCAATGGGGGTCATCAGGTGCTCCTAGAGGGTCTGGGTGGGGTTGGCTGGTATACCCACTTATGCTTCCATAAATTTTTAGTAGGATATGGAGGTCTTACAAAGAAGGGGCTACAATTTAGCTCATCTCTAAAGTGAAAAAGAAAACTAGAGCATTGGATTGAGGCAAATTGGTTGTTCAAGATGATCACTCTATAACAAAAATACAACTAGACGCAGCTATCAAGTGTCTCTCTATTGAAGTTAAATAAATATATAATGCTATTGCAATAACTTTTATATACAGTCACAATGAACATATTCATAGTTTTTTCCTTATTCTTTAGGGGTAATTAATGACTACCGCTATAGTTTTTTTTATTGTGAAGTTTTTTTTTATTGTGACAATAATGATATTGCCACTTTATAACTAGTCACTAATCTGCATTTTCATTGTAGTGAATTAATGTTTGTGTTTTCCGGGAGGAGTCCCATTTTCATTGAAGTTTTTCAAACCAAGATTTCTCACCATGATTCACCAATAAGCTTGAAGTAAGGTTGTAGGGAGAGAGAGAGGAGATGAAAGCTTGATGAAGCTTGTAGAATCCAACTTGGATTTGGACTTCGTTTCTGAAAAAGAGTCGGATCCAATTGGAGTTTCCTAGTAGGTGAATTGCTTCTCCTTTTTAGGATTTGGATTCCTTTTAGGATTTGGATTCCTTTTCTGAGTTAAGGTCAAATCCAATTGGGGTTTCTTAAATCTCTGAGACTCTGTGGCTATAAATAAGAGCTAGAACCCTCATGTATTGTATCCCTGAAAATCTCACTGAAAAACCTCTCTTGAAAATTTCTTGAAGCAAGGAACAAGTTGTAATTAATTGTTGAATCAATAAAATCTCTCCCCTTGCCCCGAGAACGTAGGCAAATTGCCGAACCTCGTTAAACACTGTTGATTTGCTTTCTCTATTATTTCTCTGTTTTTATCGTGTTGGGTACATCTCCAGCTGCATCTGTCTCTGTCTGGTGTAGATTCCTCAGAGGTTGTTGTCAGGGGCGCACGCAACAAGAATTGTAGGGAGAGAGAGGAGATGAAAGCTTGATGAAGCTTGTGGAATCCAATTTGAATTCGGACTTCGTTTCTGAAAAGGAATCGAATCCAATTGGAGCTTCCTAGTAGGTGAATTGCTTCTCCTTTTAGGATTTGGATTACTTTTAGGATTTGGATTCCTTTTCTGAGTTGGGGTCAATCCAATTTGGGTTTCCTAAATCTCTGAGACTCTGTGGCTATAAATAAAGGCTAGAGCCCTCATGTATTGTATCCCTGGAAATCTCACTGAAAACCTCCCTTGAAAATTCCTTGAAGCAAGGAACAAGTTGTAATTGATTGTTGAATCAACAAAATCTCTCTCCTTTACCCCGTGGACGTAGGTAAATTGTTGAACCTCGTTAAACACTGTGTTGATTTGCTTTCTCTATTGTTTCTCTGTTCTTGTCGTAATTGGGTACATCTCCGGCTGCATCTGTCTTCGTCTGGTGCGGATTCCTCAGAGGTTGTTGTCAGGGGGCGCGCGCAACAAGTGGTATCAGAGCCATGCCCCGAACTTAGTCGTGTGTGTGGGTAATGTTCAACGATGTAGATCCCCCAATGGCGCAAAGGCGCGATGGGCCTAGCCACCCCACTGGCGCAATAAGCCCCTGTGAAGCTAATATTGGGCTCTCAAGAAATTTGCAATAGGCGTGCAGCTCCCTACGCGGTGTAGAGGAGTGACCGACGGCAGTTAGTGCTTCACATAAGGCGTGCCGCCACCTCACGCAGTGAAGAATTAGATCTCGATGGAGCATTTGATCTTCCAATGTGAAGATAGTTGAGCTTGCAGGGAGAACATCGGTTAAACGTGGGGATGGTCTTGGGTATATAACGATTTAGGCAACTCTACCTAAAAGGCTAGTCTTTTGGGATGGTGCCCCAAGTCCTTTAATTAGTATCAGAGCATCCCAGGTTCGCCATGGGATCGTGTGTTAATTTTAAGAGCATCAGTTGCTGTCTGGCGGAGATCGTGTGTCACGATCTTAGAGCAGTGCTGGGACTATTTGTGGGGTAGTGTGTCGATCTCAAAGCAGCGTGTAGATTGCTCGAGGAATCAATTCGAAGGAGTAGATAGTTTCGGAAACTCTTCGAGGGTTTCGCGTAGAGGTAAAGATCCTACCTTTATCTAGTTTGTTTTATCTAACTCTGTTTGTTTCTGCATTGCTTTGAGGAATCAGTTGAGAAGATGGCTAGAGAAAGTACATCAAATCCACATCCGCTGAGGATTGATGTGGTGAAGTTTGACGGCAAGAACTTCGGTATATGGAGGTATGAGGTAATAGATGCGCTGACGGCATCAAACCTCGAAGACACTCTACGATTGGAGAAGAAGCGTGCATCAATAACTGAAGAAAATTGGGACAAGATGAACCGTAAGGCGTGTGGCTTGATCAGGTCTTGTCTGACACAAGACATCAAGTATCATGTGTTGCATGAGACATCTGCGAGGCAGCTGTGGGAGATCCTGAAGAAGTATCTAACTGAAAGTATCGAATCGCGGTTGCACTTGGAGAGTAAGCTTTATAGTTTTCAGATGCAAAGAGGACGCTCCATCAATGAACACTTGAATTGCTACACGAAGCTTCTTACAGATCTAGTTAATGTGAATGTGGAGATCAATGAAGAGGATAAAGGGGTAATTCTTTTGAACTCTCTTCCTGTAGATGAGTATGAGACATTTACTCTTACATTGATTAATGGAAGAAAATTCATTTACTACAGTGAGGTGTCTGCTGCTCTTGTGAGTTATGAAGTCAGGAGACATGACAGACTGTCTTCTTCGGGAAGCACAACAGCAGAGACACTGACGGTAGGAGGCAGAAGTTCCAATAGGAAGGGAAGAGATGATCAGAGAAGATCGAAGTCCAGATCAGGCTTTAGAGATCTGAAGAGGAATCAGTGCACCTTGTGCAAGGAGCTAGGGCATTGAAAGGTTGACTGTCCGAAGGCCAAAAGTAAGAACAAGCTGATGACCGAGGCAAATCTCGCGAAGGTGGTCAGTTCTCAAGCCAGTACATCACAGGCGGATGGATCGGATTCAGACTCATCGGTATTCTCTCTGTTACTACTCCTGTTGATTACTCAGATAATGCTGAGTAGATCTTAGATACCGGAGCTACCTATCATGTGTGCCCGAACATGGCCTAATTTTCTAGCTTTGAGAATGCTTCACGGTCATGGGTGATGATCATCCGTGTAACGTAGAAGGGATGGGTACAGTCCGTATCAAGATGTTTGATGGGATAGTACGAGAATTGAAAGAGGTGAGGTATGTACCTCAACCCAAAAAGAATCTTATCTCTGTTGGCACTTTGGAAACGTTGGGCCTTGTGGCATCTATACGAGATGGTGTTCTCACGATGACCAAAGGTTCAATGGTGGTGATGAAGGGCGTCCGCCGGAACAATCTCTACTACTTGAAGGGTAGTACAGTTACAGGTCAGGTGGAGACTTCTAGTTCTTCAGATGATGGTTGCACAAAGGTCTGGCAGGTGAAAGTCAGACATGGAGGTGAAAGGTCTTTGCAAGCTCCTGCAAAGAATGGATCATTGGAAGGTGCTGCTACCTGCAACTTGGTTGGTGAACACAGCGTTCTGAATAAGAAGGTGAAATTCAGCACCAGTACTCACCGCTCAGAAGGTCTTCTTGATTGTGTTTACAAGCGTTTGGGGACCTGCTAAGACTGCATCGCTTGGAGGTCACAGGTACTTTGTCTCCTTTATTGATAGTTTATCTAGGCATTGTTGGATACATCCTATGAGACAAAGGTGTGAAGCCCTAGATATGTTGGTGAAGTGGAAAGGAAGAATGGATAAGCAGACAGATAGGAAGATCAAGGAGCTACAGATTGGTGACAGGTAGGAAGATCAAGGAGCTACAGGTTGGTAATGTTGAAAGATACATGAACCAATTCCTACGATTTGACCAGAACACTGGCATTGGTACTCACTTCACAAAAGGTATACATGGGCTGGCTAAGGAAGTAAACCGTTCCTTACTGGAGAAGGTTCGGTAGTTGTTGTCTAATGCACGATTAGACAAATCATTTTGGGCTGAGGCGATTGTGTATGCTAGCCATCTCATAAATGGATCGACTATGATAGGAGGTAAAACTCCATTGAAAATTTGGTCAGGGAAAGCTACTCAAGATCATGCTTTGCTGCGGGGATTTGAAAGTCCGGCCTACTTTTGTGCCAAAGATGGCATGGTGAATCCGTAAGCAAAGAAGTTTGTGTTTTTGGGTGTCAAGAGAAATATGAAAGGCTACCGGCTATGGGACCCCGAAAACAAGAAGATCGTGATGAGTCAGCATGTCACGTTTGATGAGACTTCAGTGTTGAAGTCTACCGTCTCTCAGCAGGTAGAGAGGACAAAGACCAAGGAAGTATCGCAGCGGGTGGAGGTTGATGCTACTCCATCATCTCCAGTTGGTTTAGTATCAGTGAAAACTTCACCAGATGTGACACCAGGTGGAGATCATATAGCCAGGGTTGATACTGGACAGGTTGAAGACATTGATGAGAATGTCGAATTGTTTGCAGCCATTGAAACCAAGTTAAAACCACGAAAGTGAGTGAAGAAGCATAAATCTCAAGTTTGTGACTGCGACAAGCTCAAGTTGAAGGTCGTTGTTCTTTATGATGGTAGTGAGGAGGTTCATGTGACTGAGCCAGATAGGTTCGTTGCTGAAAATTCAGGTACAAGTGCTTGAGCTTGATGGAGCTCATTTCAATGAACTACAGTTGGTTTGATCCTTTGGGCAAGGTATGTAGGTAAAGGCGAAGCCACATTTGGTGATGCAGCCCGTATGTAGCTATTTGGGTTCTCGAGAAGCTGATTGGGACTTCACGTAGAGGTGAAGAGTTGGACTTCACGTAGAGGTGAAGCATTGTGATCTCGATGAACAGTTGATCTTCTGGTGAGAAGATGGTTAGGCTTGCATAAGGGGGTGTGCATCCAATTTGTTGAAGCCGATGATGGTGTTCGGTGTGCTCTACTCAGACTTGGTTGGACCGTCAGGTGAAGACATGTAGACTGGAGAGAGCCAGTCAGTTGGAGAGTCAATGCTGGCTCATGATGAGTTCTTCGTGAGGTCATGAAGTTGCTGAGTGAGAGACACGTTCGTTGATCGGCTCGTATGGTATTTCTCCTAAGGTGAAGTGATGGGAACGCATGTATGGTGCATTCCGGTTGGATAGCTGAGCTGAAGTTGAACGCCAACAAATTGATATTGGAGTTTAGTGAGAGTTGCAAATGACAACGACAAACTCAGTTTGGATCTATTGAGATCAGTGAAAATTAATTGTATGTGTGCTGGTGATTCGTTTGAAGAAACAGGTTTCGTCTGTTGGCCGAGTCAAGATCATGTGTCGATTTCGCCGAGATCGTGTCGATTTCGTTCAGAGCGCAAGCCAAGATCGTGTGTCGATTCGCCGAGATCGTGTGTCGATTTCGCCAGATGATGTATTGGAGTTCGTTAGAGTTCGGCTCATATTTGAAAAATCATCACCGAGGTGGAGAATTATAGGAGAGTGGAGATGAAAGCTTGATGAAGCTTGTGGAATCCAACTTGAATTCGGACTTCATTTCTGAAAAGGAGTTGAATCCAATTGAAGTTTCCCAGTAGGTGAATTGCTTCTCCTTTTAGGATTTGGATTCCTTTTAGGATTTGGATTCCTTTTCTGAGTTGGGGTCAAATCCAATTGGGGTTTCCTAAATCTCTAGGACTCTGTGGCTATAAATAAGGGCTAGAGCCCTCATGTATTGTATCCCTGAAAATCCCACTAAAAACCTCCCTTGAAAATTTCTTGAAGTAAGGAACAAGTTGTAATTGATTGTTGAATTAATAAAATCTCTCTCTTACCCCGAGGACGTAGGCAAATTGCCGAACCTCGTTAAACACTGTGTTGATTTGCTTTCTCTATTGTTTTTCTGTTCTTGTCGTGATTGGGTACATCTTCGGCTGCATCTGTCTCCGTCTGGTGTGGATTCTCAGAGGTTGTTGCCAGGGGCGCGCAACAAAGGTTGCATACAGTGTCTTTTACTATTTGGCACTAAAGATTCAAGTTAATCCACCAGTTTTCTTTCGTTATCCATTTGATCACATCTAATTAAACATTTTCTTGGTTTCTTGTTCCCTCTTTAATGGAGGGCCAGGGTGTGTGATGCTTCACCATAGTTTGTAACCTTCCATTTTGGAGCAAAAAACTCTGATAATGGAATGTGTGTTGGCCTTTAGCCTACATAAGGTCAAGATCATTGCCATCACGACAACCTCCATCCAAAGGAAGGGGATTATGCACTAGTTCTCTCACATAAGAAGAGACAGAGCATTAAGAGCAAGATCGCTCACAAGAAGCTCGACGAAATGCTCAAACCAACAAAAAAACGGACACAGAACAAGATGCCCACGAGTTCTAAAATGTGAAAAAAAAAAAATTAAAAAATAATAATAATAAAAAAACCCCAAAATCCCTTTTCAATCTGTGTACAAGAATTAGACCCCCAATGATCTATGAGAATGTTACAAACACATGAAAAAAGGAACAGATAGTAGAACAAGAGAGAAAAAGGGAGCTTACCCACTACCCAGAGACCTGATGAGCGAGAGAGAATGAGAGGGAGCAAGCTTCAGTCCCACAGGAACCTTCACCTTCGCCTTCACTAGCTTCAAATTTGAAGCAGAAGAGCAAAAAAAATAATGGGCACGAGAGAGAGGTTCGAGAGAGAGCGAGAGGGGATTCGAGCACTCCAGCAGCAGGGGCGGTTCCGCGGTTGGCTTCGAGAAGTGTCGGAACTCGAGACCGAGCGAGAGCGGTTGCAATGCGGTGTGATGTAACGTTCTCCCTGAGGTTGAACTCAGCCAGTGGAACGATGCCACGTTAGATATTTGTCAGAATCTGCAAACGTGTCGCGATATCCGTGGTGGAGTTTAGTGGGTTTTGTTTTGGGTGGATGAGACATTCAAATCCTGCTCGCATGCGGCGATGGGGACGGGTGGTGATTTATGCGGGGCTTGTGCGTCATCATGACAGTTAGATTGGACTTGGATTATTAAAAGGATCGTGAGGGGAATATATGATCGGTATACCAATCGTCTGATTGACTCGTATATTGTAAATTGGTATTTAAGTTTTTTTAAAATAAAAGGACATGTTGGGTGTGTCTTTTTTTTGCATGCATATACGGTTCCCAGGTTTCTACCGTATTTGAATTGGGTCAATTCCAATTTGGCATAGAAGAGTCAGGTAAATTATTTAAGGACACATATATATATATATATATATATATATATATATATATATATATATATATATATATATGAGAAAAATGTATATCAGCCGACGGCTGAGAGACCCTCTCAGCCCGCGGTGATGTGGCAGATTATTAGCCACATTAGAAAGGACGCCCCGCCTATTGAAACAGTTGAAATTACTAAATACCCTTGCGGTAAAAAACAGTGGATCTGTATAGTTTATTATTTTTTTATATTTCTGACGTTAGTCAATACTGTCACAATTATTTTTTATAACTGCGGCCAAACTGCGACCAATTTTTTTCAAATCACGAAACTAATTTGAATGCTTCTTTATTAATTTTTTTGTTATCTGATTTGAAATTTACTGATTTTTAATATAGTCGCAGTTTACTTTTTTTCGCATGTAATGTATAAATTATTTTTTTTTTTACATATTGAATTCGGACAAGGACTGCGACTATGATCGCAGTGCTTAACGAGAGCAAGTCGTGGACTTTTTTTTTCTTGGTTAAATGTAATAACGGTGACTAAGAACTGATACTATACTTGCAGTTTACGTATTATTTTATATATTTGTTCTTCACTGTGACTGTTGTCTGAGCCGCCTATGAACTATTAAATTGTTTTTTACATATAGTTTGCGATCAAGGACTGCGACTATGGTCGCAGTACTCACGACAGCAATTTTTTTGGATGAATTTTTTTACTAAGTTAAATGTAATAACGGTGACTAAGGACTGATACTATAGTCGCAGTTTACGTATGGTTTTATATGTTTGCTCTTCACTATAACTGTTGTCTCAGCCGCCTATAAATTACGAATTTTTTTTACTTATTGCATGCGAAGTAGGACTGCGACTATGGTCGCAGTGTTTAAGAACAGTAGTCGCAGTTTTCTAATTTGTGATATACAGTGAAATATACAGTGAAATATACTGATTTGAGAGGATTGCGATCATGTTCGCAGTATTATCTGTTTATATAGTTTAATTTTTGACTGCGACTATGGTAGCTGTTTATAATTTTATTGAATACAAAACGATCAAACTATTTATGAGTTGTTTATAACTTTATTAAATGCAAAACGATCAAACTGTTTATGACTGGACAGCGATCGTGGTCGCAGTTTCATATGTAATTATTATATGAGTACTGCGACCATTATCGCAGATAAGATGCAGAAATAATAACTATACGGCATACTTTATATGTATTTTAAAAATATGAAAGATTATTTTACAGATAGAAGTAAATTTTATTTATAACATAATATGGTCAGAAAGAGACCTTACAAAAAAAGAGCATTAAAAGCTCTTAACAGAAGACAAAATAACGTTGAATATCAGAAGATCAGGAAATCCTAATCCTTGTCGTCATCACCATCATAAACAGATTCGTCATCTTCATTCTCCTCGTCTTCCTGTGCATCACTTATTTCCTCATCATCTTCATGTTTTTGAGGGTTTTTTGGTTCATCGATAAACTCCCAGAATGGATCGTCTATATCAAGCATTTGGTCCGATCCGTTGCGAGAAAGCGAGCCTCCAGCATCAGAGGACATGCTTTCATTAAGCATGTCTCTGTCAAGTGGCAGAGGAATAATGTCCTCCTCACTAACCCACAGAAAAACTTCATCATCCTCATGAAGAGGAGGGATCAGTTAAAATATTATTTGATGTAGTGAGATAGTCAAAAGGAGTGAAGTCCAGACTGGTATCAGATTCACTAGAATACCCTGAAGAAAGAGGACCGGTGGGGGAATGATTGATGTTGAAATCTGAGTGTTCAGAGGAAGAAGATGGGGAAGACATGATTCAAGAATGAATTATTTTCTGGAAGTTTTTGAAATCAAATTGAAAAGAAAGAGCAAAAATATAGTTTTTAGATATGAGATAATGTATTAGTTACAAGCACTATATAAAGGTAAATAATGTGAAAAAACATGAATAGTAATAATAATTGTTATAGGTGACGGTTGAGTATGGGAAGAAGTGGTAAAAAATAATTAAATATTTAATTGAAGAGTTATGGCGGGAGAATCCGAAGAGTTCCTTTTTTCCAGAGGTTTACTACGTGAAGTACAAATTAACTTTTTATAGAATGTTTTTCCTATATCTTTAGATTACGTATGGTGCACATCTTTTCTTTATCGAGATTAATATTAGTGCGTCTCTTTTTTTGAGACTGTTGTTGTATCACGGTAGATAGAATATTAATTATTTCATTTAATTCAGTGTAATTAATATAGTTTTTTTATAAGATGTGATATACGCGAACTGATCTCAGGGTCGCATGGCTAATCTACTTTATAAAATTATAAAAAATCTGTTACATAAGGCATGCGAAAAAAGATTGCGACTTTGGTCACAGTGCTGAAGGAGGTCGCAGTGCTAGACGATAGCATGTTTCCTCTGTTATTTTTATGCGAATAAGGAATGCGACTAGGGTCGCAGACGTGATATAAAATTGAAGGTTATATTATATTAAGTCTGCGACCATGGTCGTAGTGATAGAAAGTTTTGTTATACTATGACTGCGACTAGTGTCGCTGTTTATTTCACATTATCTTGATCCAAATTTTTTTCTATTATATTTTTGATGTAGTAGAATTACGAATTTTATAACTGTAGATATATTCAACTGAAAATTCTTTAGGTAAATTTTGTTTGTGGATAAGTTTATGCTAGTTTAGAAGTAAAAAAGGGGTATTTTTGTCAATTTGATTCACGATTCTTTAGGCGGGATTTTTTAAATTTTTTTGACGCCTACACTTTGCGACCTATATATGGCATACATTCAGCCACATCACCGCCGGCTGAGAAACTCTCTCAGCCGTCGGCTGAGGTACAGTAACCCCTATATATATATATATATATATATATATATATATATATATATATATATATATATATATATATATATATATATATATATATATATATATATATATATATATTGATAGGTAATAAAAAATGCATATTTATCACTACATTTACTATCACATTTTCATATTTATTCCTACAATTATGCACTATTACTAATGTTTTACTATTTAATGTGTACAGGCCTTGAGTAATTAATTAAATAAAGAATAAAGCCTAAATGAAGCCCAGAAGCCCCAAAAAGCCCATATGCAAGCCCAAGTGCAAAAGTTGCAATTACCATGTGCAAAATTTGCAATTACTAAAAGAAGAGGAAAGAGATAGACTTCTACTCAATCCTAATTACTTGCAGGACAAGGATAAAGATAAATGGAGGAGAGTGTAAAGATAAAATTCGTTTTAAAGAGATTTAGATTTAGGGTAACTTGCTTCCCAAGTTATCCCGAATTTTCAAAATAAAGAGTTGGTACGCCAGAACTAAAAAGATACACCCAGATGGATGGACCAGAGGAGGCCACGCGAGAAAACGCGTGGCCAGATGCCCCAGAATGGCCACGGAAACGCGGCCATAGCCGCGTTTCCGCGGTAATACAGATGAGTCTGGCGATCAGTTTTCGTGGAGGAGTCGTACAGGGACTCTACTTCTTCTATCTCCTATAAATACTCCTGCAGAGCAACAGAGAAGAAAAAACAGTCCAGTCGAGTACAGAAATAAACTTAGGTTTTTTCTTAGGCTAATTTGTAGATTGTAACTTTTTTTTTATGTAGTTTTTTTTAATTTTCTTTATGCAACTGAGAGGAGAGGATACTTTCATGGAGGAAGGAGATCAAACTTGTACTGAAGGTGACATCGGTGTGAGTAATCTTTTCTTCCATTATTAATTGAATCAAATCAAAGTTTATTTTTTTTCCTATTCTTGTTTTGTTTTTGTTTTTCTCTTTTGCGTTTGTGGATCCATATGAAACCAAGAGCTTCGAAGTTGCCTTCTTCTTGCAAGTGCCGTTGATGGTTTATGGTGATGAAGATCTATTTCCATGGTAGTATAGCTCGCCCTTTTATTTGTAGTATAGATCGGGAATAGGGAAGATCTCATATTCCATACTTCGTTCGCCTTCAAAGAAAGGTACATCATTGACACGGTTTCAAGGTAAGCAGACGCCGAAGAGGTAAGTAAGTTTTTAGTTTTTTGTCTTTCTTTTAATTTAGTATAAATCACAAATATTCCCAATCTTTTTCACACCTCTTCTTTTTCATTGTAAATATCATTGTAAATATCATTATAAATAAAAAAAAGAGAGAACTTACTAAACAAGCTTCCATCGCTAGTCCCTCCCTGTGGATCACGACCCGCATAGCCACTTACTATCGCGGTAGTATTGAGCACCTTGCACTTTCTATCTTAAAGTTCTGAAATTCTATATTTTTATGTGCAGGTAAAACCTAAATCATATATATATATATATATATATATATATAGGAAAAGTGTTCCTAGTTGGTCACCTTAGATTGTAATTTAAGGAGACGGCTTCAAACTCCAACATTCTAATTTTTTTTTCACGATCCAACCATACATTATCATATTCATGTTACAAAATGTACGCATATAAAAAATCACGTGATTTGAAATTTGTTTACTCTATTTTCATTGGGTTCAAACATTAACGATTTTTAAACAGTAAAACAAAATGGAACAATTAGATCAATGAGTAAATGAACTTCAAATCACGTGATTTTTTATATGCGTACATTTTATAACATGAATATGATAATGTGCGGTCGGATCGTAAAAAGTAAATCAGGATGTTGGAGTTTTAAGCTGTCTCCTTAGATTATAATCTAAGGAGACATACTAGGAGCACTTAACCCTATATATATATATATATATATATATATATATATATATATATATATATCGAGAGAGAGAGAGAGTTGTGATCCTTCCCACTCAAACTGAACCCTCCGACATTCGAATACAAGTTCCCCGGATTTTCCCGAACAGACTTGTTTTCATGAATTTAATGAACCGGGTTTTCTTGTTGTGTCTGAACTAGCTTATCATAATTTTCTTGACGATCTCTTCGGCCAATATCCCAGGACTCGAGTATTCTCTAGATATTTAATTTACAGTCGGGTTAACATTCAGAAGGTAGTTATTATGAATTCTTACTTATGCTTCTCAGAGTACTTGACGCTTAATATTCAGAACTTACTATTATCAGTTGTTCTCTATTTATGTATCTGCTATCAGTTTATCGGGTTTTTTTTATCTACAATATTATGATCTATTTTCAGAGTGACAGAGAACAAGTAGAATATCTAGTAATCTTATTACAGACTCTTCGCCGAGAACAGCTTCATGCCACGTAGAGTAGTGTGAGTTCTGAACGGATAAGTATTGTATTTTGAGGTCTCGTCTAATTGAGGGCGTAATCTCCGTCGATTCTAGCAAAATTCAAACAAGTGAAAGTTGGCCAGTTTTGAAGTCAATTTATTTCATATCATTCTGAACGAGTCAGTATACAGAATTTCTGACAGATAATTATATGAAAGAGGTAATTCAGCTACACGGATTCCAGTTTTATTGTTTTGGGTAGAGACACGGGATTCAAATCACTATCTTGTTGAAGTCTTCAGAAGAAATTTAGGGACTTTTCTTATACTCAGCTTAACTTATCACTCTCAGAAAGACAGAGTAGTCAAATCGGACCATTCAGAATCTTAAATTATCTTCTTCTAGTAGAATTCTCTTATTAACAGTTATCATATCTATATTGTTATGGCACCGTCCGGAGTTTTATACAGTAGAAAGTACAGAGAACGTCTAGCCCCAGAATTATTGAGCAGGCGATTGTGAGATTACCCTTAGTTAGTCATATCTTGATTGATATAATCATCGTTCCTATCCTTCCTATGTTCATCTCCCCCTTATCGAAATTTTGAAGACGAAATTTTGGAAGGTGGATAGAATGTAACACCCGTTCTCGGAATACGTACTTCGTTACGTATTCAGATTCTCGATCGTATTTCTCGATTTGCTTTCTGTAATTATTTCGTTTTATTAATATTTATGTGATCATCTTGAATTGGATCTGGATCTTGAACTCAAAGTCAGCCATAGTTTGAACCGGGGACCCGATCCTAGTGTATTGCTCGATTTGGTCTTTTGATAGTCAGATTTGACCCATTTTATTTTCAAATATTATTTTTCAATATTTTAGATTTGTTATGATTTTCTAAAATTTTTCTGAATTAAATTGTAAATCTTCAAAACAGTTGTCGACCGTGTCGCTAACCGATTCTCAAAATTTTAATTTATAAATGGAGTTGAATTTCTATAAATAGCGTTCACATTATTTCTTAAAATCACATTTTCTATCCAAATATATTTTTAAGATTTTTCTGAATTTATCAAAATTTCACCGGATTTGGTGTCGGCCAGTATCGTTGATTGGTTCCAGAATTTTTAGTTTAAAATAAAAGTTGAATTTCTAAATTTCACTTTCACGTTGCTTCCTAGAATCATATTTTCTCTTTTAATACATTTTCAGGGATTTTTTAGAATTTATTAAAATCCGGCCGAACCGGATAGACGGTATCGACGGTTGACTCCAGGATTTTTTTTAATTTGAAAATGGGATTTTATTTCTGAAAATTGTTTTCATATTATTCCTCAGGATGATTTTCTACCTCTGAGTATTTTTGGGAATTTTTTTGGAATAGTCGATATTTCCCGATTTTATTATAATATTATATTTTTTGGAATCTTTCCTTTTCTTTCTTTCTTTCTTTTCCTTTCTTTTCTCCCATCCTATCCAGTGCCCATCCCCCCTCCCCCCGCCAATATGGGCCCGTCACCTCCCCCCAATCAATCTCTCTCTCTTTCCTTTTTTCCTTTTCTTTTTGTTTTCCCTTTTTCCTTTTCTTTCTCTTCCCTTCTCTTCTTTTTCTTTCTTCTCTTTTCTTTTCCCTTCTCATTTTCTTCTTCCTCTAGCACCCGTCAATAACCCCTTCCCTCCTCCTTCTCCTCTCAAATTATCTCTCCCTCTTCATAAATCTCCTCTCTCTCACTCTAATTTCTCACTCACTCTTCCAACTCTCTATAGCTCTCTCTAATTTCACTATCTCTCACTCTACCTCTCTCTCTTCCTCCTCCAAGATCTGGCATCACCACGATTCGGGCCCGGCGCCGACCACCTCTGGCCTGAGCTCCGCCGCCGCCCAGCCACCTTGGCGAGCCCACCTTCTCCTCTCTCCCTCTTTTTCTTTTCCTTTTTCTTCTTTTCTTTTCTCTTTTCTTTTCTTCCCTTTTCTCTTTTCTCTTCTTCTTCTCCTTCTATCTCTCTCCCGCTCTCCTTTGTTGGGTGCCACTGTCGGCTAGGGCCGTTGCTGGCCAACCCTCTGGCTGTCCGAGGGCCGGCAAGCCCCTTGGGCCCAAGGGGAGCCGTAGGTCCCCGTGCACAAGGGCTGCGTGAGCGGCCCCCTTGCCCAGGGGCTGCGTGAGCAGCCCCCTCCACTCTCTCTCTCTCTCATCTCTCTCTAGCTGTCTCTCTCTAGCCATCTCTCTCTACTACCCCTCTTCTCTCTTAATCCTCCTCTCTCATTCTTCCTTTCTCTAAACTCTCTTCTCTCTAGCTTTTCCTCTTTCTCTTTCTAGATTTCTTTCTCTAACTAGATCTCATTCTTTCTCTTTTTCCTCTCTCTCCTCTTCTCTTTCTCTCTAAAAATTATATTTATATCTATATATATTTAATTATATTTTATGGCGCGTGCACGTGTTCGAGTTTCTGGGATTCCAGAATTACGGGATTATCTGAAGTCTTTTTAGGCGAGTGTCCTCACCTTGTTTTGGGTTTCCCCGCTTCGTCAGGTTGACGTGTATTTTATTTTGTATTTGACTGTGTTTTGTATTGGGCAATGCCCTTGAATTGTATGTGGCCGAGTGCCCAGCATTGTACATGTATATGCTTGTAACGAATGCTTTTGTACTAGGATAGTTTACTTCCTGTACATATGTCATGCCTGTGATGTTGTCTGCTACTGCCTTATTACATGCGTGTGATAGACACTAACACTTCTGGAGGTATTATACCCAGTTTCCGGGCTTTCCACTCAGCCTCCGGGCTTCACCACTCCACGGTAGTTTAGATATTATCCCGTCTATATGCATGCTCGTGTGGTATAACATTGCAGGTACCCTTGTACCGGCTCTATGTTTCTACCCACTCCAGGGCTGGCTACCCAATTGGTTTTAGGCTTGCACCCTTATGGATTTCGTGGTAGTTATCGAGAGTGCGCTTAGACCCCGAGCGTACTTTAACCTCTGGGCTCTCTCGACCACTTCCTCGAAAGAGAAGTGCGCTTAGACTGTTGTTTGACGCGGAAAAGGGGGCTGGAGTAAAATTTCCTTGAATCAGATGAAAAATTACAGCCGGCTTAATCTTCCGGTTACAAGGGAGGGAGAATATTGAATCTTGAATTCCCCCTTTGTTTAGTGCTGGGTTCTTCGGTGGCGGTGGAGAGTGAATCTTGTTCTCCGTTGACCAGATGACCGTTCTGGACCGTCGAGGGATCTTCTCCTTGGCAGGTAGAGGGAGTAACTCAGCTCCGTCTACCAAAACTCTAGAAGAGGAGGTAGGCGAAGAGCGGCTAGTACTCAGTAAGCTCGCTGAAGGGTCTTCTCTCTCTCTGTCGATGATCTCTCCTTTTTTTTTTCTCGGAATCTCTCCTTTGCCCGATAATTGTCATCCCCGTCTTCAATAGTGACGGGACTATTTATAGGATTTTTTTAGGGGGTGATCGTGCCCCCCTAAAAGTGCTCCACGATGAGGGCCAACTTCCCCGCTACATGGGCGGTGGATGGCGCCATAATCGGGGTGGTTACAACCAAGGTGGGGGCACCTTGTTGCTGAGACGTGGGCGTTGAGCCAACGCGCCTTGATGCTGAGACGCGGGCGTTGAGCCAACGCGCCTTGATGCTGAGACGCGGGCGTTGAGCCAACGCGCCTTGATGCTGAGACGCGGGTTATCTCTCGCGTCTTGATGCTGAGACGCGGGCGTTGAGCGAACGCGCCTTGATGCTGAGACGCGGGCGTTGAGCCAACGCGCCTTGATGCTGAGACGCGGGTTATCTCTCGCGTCTTGATTGTCACATTTAGCCTTGCGCCTGGATCTTGGATCTCTGCGTTTTGGTGGCTTGTCTTGGTGATTTTTAGACAGCCTACAGGACCCCCTCCAAAGTTTTCGATATTCCGCAGTTAACTGGGACGGATTTCGAAATACTTTGGACTCTAGCTGAGTTCGCCTTCGTGATTAGACTATTGATGCTCCGGGTTTAATCTTATCTGGAGTTGGTCTTCGTGAGTGTACTGTTGAACTCTTTGAAGCCATCAGAGTTGATCGTATTGAGTGTCTAGATACACAGTCTAAACCTCCCCGATTGCTTTTAGTCTGTCACGAGTGCGCTTTTGACCAGGAGTGGTTGGCCTTCTGCTTGTGCCAGTGTACTGTTGAACTGATTTGCAGAAGCAGGGACTGAACACAGGTTCCTTTTTGAAAAGCAGAGACGGCCTTAAAGACGCGACTGCCATGGGGTGCGTCTTTTTTTTTTGGTGATAGGAACGCGACTAATATTCCATGAGGTAGACGCGATGTTTAGCCTGCTTGGGAGGACGCGAATTTTGGAGAGACGCGTCTTTTGGATGCAGACGCGATTTTCTGGACACAACGCGACTTGCTGGGTGCATTTATGGTGATGCTGACGGGGCATGTCCATCGGAGAGGCGCGTTCTTTGGGCGCGAATCTGTGCCATGTCATGATTACGCCGCCAGCTGGCCTGGGGAACCGGAGAGGTTTTCTCCGTTAGGCGCGCGGATTTCCCGGTTCATTAAATGAACTGCTCCACGTGTCGAATGATGACTCGCGGCGGGGTCACGACGCATGATCTTCTCTGTTCAGAAATGATCTGGTTACACGCGTCATGTGGCGACTCGCTGCAGCGTCTATCGGGCCAGACGCCGCGTATCTTCGCGAATCTTTGTGCCTATAAAAGGCCATAGTTAGAGAGATTTGTCTTCTTCTCCGAACGCGCTTACTCAGAGATTTAAGAGAGTTCTTCTTCTCCATTACTGCTCATCTTCTTCATTGACCTCTGATCACCAATGGTACCCAAGGCCAAGCCGACCGCGTCGTCCTCCAAGGCGACTATTGCCGAGGTCCAGAGGGGCAGCTCCTCCTCTGCACAGGACGTCGTTCTCCCAGGTCTCCAAGGTAAAGGCCTTTTAGGCGGAAGTTTCGCCATTAAAGAAAGTTCAAAGAACTTTTAAGAACCCTTAACACGCGAATTTTAAATCGTGTTTGATTCCCAGACGCAGTCTTTGGGTTGATAACCGAGGCGCGGGTTTGGACCCTCGCGCCCTTGAGTCCTGCGCTTCAGATTCTTCACTTGAAATATTTTCTATTTGTGAAGGGTTCAGACGTGGACTTAGTTTACAGAACGTGGATTT
This sequence comes from Agave tequilana, assembly GCA_038442645.1. Taxonomy (NCBI): domain Eukaryota; kingdom Viridiplantae; phylum Streptophyta; class Magnoliopsida; order Asparagales; family Asparagaceae; genus Agave; species Agave tequilana. The sequence goes on along the minus strand of JAVJIF010015215.1, from coordinate 74,353 downwards.
GATCCTTACGTTCTGTTTTATGAATCTGGCACCCGAGTCCAAGCACTTCGACATCTGGGGATGTGAAAGGAAGGGAGTTACCCTCCTTAACTTCTGGCGATTATGGTGATGGAAGGGTTAAGGAGGCAGCAAGGGATGCAAGTGCATCTGCATGCGCATTTTGCCTGCGTGGTACATGGTCGATGTAGAAGCTTGAAAACCTCTCGGCCATGTGGATTGTCGCATTGTAATAGGGTACTAGATCTTCATGTCTGACCTCATACTCTCCGCGAACTTGGCTGACGATGAGTTTAGAATCACCGTACGCCTCGAGATTTTTAACGCCAATCTCATCGGCGAATTGCATCCCAATCAAAAGAGCGTTGTATTCCGCCACATTGTTGGAGCAGGGCTCGGTCAGTGAGACAGCTCGGGGAATCACATAATTTTGTGGGGAGACGAGTACCACTCCTACCCCCGCTACTACGTGTCCCTTTGGGCTTGTCCTTGATGCACCGTCGAAGAAAAGTTGCCATACTTGACTTTCGAACAGCGTCTGAGTCAGGCAGACTTCGGCGGCCTCGTCTGGGAGATCCTCATAGAGTTTGGCTGCCCTCGGATCTGGGTGTTCAGCTAAAAAGTCCGCCACCGCTTGTCCCTTAATAGCCTTTTGTGGCAGAAAATGCATCTCATATTGTGATAGCAATATGGCTCATTTTGCCAGCCGGCCATTTAGTGAAGAAGGCTTTGTCATAAGTAACCTCAGAGGGTTGACTTTTGATATGACATTTATAGTCTGCCTACCAGATAGTGTCGCATTTTCTGAATGGCGAACACTAGTGCCAAACATTCCTTCTCGATCGGGTTGTACCGATGTTCGGCTCCGATCATTGTTCTACTCAGATAGTAGATTGCCTGTTCTCGTCCTTGTTCATCATTCTGAGCTAGTAGAGCTCCCAGGGAATGATCCATTGCTCGAACATATACCAAGAAAGGCTTTCCGGTCACCGGAGCTGCAAGAACTGGTGGTTGGGTGAGGTAGTGTTTGATCTCCTCAAATGCTTTTTGACAAGCGTCGTCCCAAATGAATGAAACACCCTTTTTCATCAGCTTGGCGAAGGGTTGGCATCTCCCGGAAAGGTTTGATATGAACCTGCGGATGTACGCCAATCGTCCTTGTAATCCCCTGAGCTCCTTGAGGCTTCTGGGGGGTTGCATTTCTTAGATAGCGCGGACTTTCTCTGGATCCAATGGATTCCTGTGGAAGTCACAACAAATCCTAGTGCCACTGGCTACCCCCAGGAAGGATTTGGTGGGGTTCATCTTCAATTGATGAGCCCGCATGATGTCGAAGACCACCTTCAGGTCTGCTATGTGATCACCTTTAGTGCGACTTTTCACCGCGATGTCATCGACATAACATTCCACCGTTTTGCGTATCTGCTGATGGAAAATGACGTTCATGGCCCTTTGGTATGTTGCCCCTGCATTTTTCAGTCCGAAGGGCATGACGGTGTAGCAATATACCCCTAGAGGAGTCCTGAAGGAGGTATGCTTTTCGTCATCGGGATACATCTTGATTTGATTGTATCCTGAGAACCCGTCCATAAAGGACATTCGCTCGAATCCACAAATATTGTCAATCATGACATCTGTGATTGGCAATGAGAATTCGTCTTTGGGGCAGGCCTCGTTTAGATCACGGAAGTCGATGCAGATCCGGATCTTCCCATTCTTCTTGGCGACGGGGACGATGTTGGCCACCCAGTCGGGATGTTGTTCTTCCCGGATGAAGCCAGAATCGATGAGCTTTCTAACTTCTGATTGAATTGCTTCCATTATTTCGGGACGGAACCGTCGCTGCTGTTGTTTGACAGGTTTTACGTCCGAATTGATGTTGAGGCGGTGCATGGCCACTTGTGGATCAAGCCCTGGCATGTCCTCATAGTTCCAGGCGAAGACATCTAATACTCTTGTACAAGAGATATTAAATCCTTCTTCTCTGGAGGCGACAGGCCGTCACTTATGAAGATGGGCTTGGGGTTGGCCTCATCTCCTAGGTTGATCTGAACAACCTTGTCATTTGTGGGTGGCTCACGCTGTTCAAAGCGGATATCCCAAAGAGCATTCAAATGTTTGATCCAAGGATCTGTATCAGGTTGGATCATTTCTTCATCTTCATCTTCCAGATGGCCTGTTGAAACCATATTTACTGAAAGCCCTTTGAAGATGTTGCCGACACTGACATCTGACTCCCACGATGACGTGTCTGAAGAGCAATCGTGACTTGACGACTCTCGAGAATCAGAGGCTGATGGGACTGGAGTTGATACATAGCCCAACCCCCTGCGCGTCCGATGATAATAATCGGGGGCCTTCCCTTTTGGCACAAAGGATCGAAGTAGCGTCCTCCTTCCTTTGCCGAAGTTCAACCCGGGCTTGTTGGTTAGATCGTACCCCATTTGCTTCATCATTCTGAGCGCTTTCGATTCATAACGGTCGAGCTGAGGGGATTCCTCCTCACTTTCCGATTCTTCGCGGGGCGTTGGTTCAGTTGTCATTCGCCCAAAAAGGATTGGTTTTTGGCCTTTTCGTCTTGTCGGAACCATGAATATAGATTCCTGCGCATCACCATTATCCTGGTATGTCCCAAAAGATGATTTTACTGGTACATGCAATGATGTCAAAGCATCCATTGCCGACCAGATGTCATCGTCTACGTCGGTAGTAGTATCCGACAGTATTGAATCGGATGCACACGCAGAAAAATATTCAAAGTCTAGACTTTCATTAATATACCAACCGCCTGCATCGTCGGTGGTATTATCAACATCGAGCTTATTAGTGCTCTTTACAAGTGGTTCTAACTCCCACAGGCACTTTTCTTGCTCGGGCTCAGTGTCAGCCTCATTACCAGAGTCTGGCGCCTCCAGTTGCGGGGTTTCATCCACCGGATCCTGATATAAAAGGGAATCCGTGAAATAATTCTCGACCCCCTTGAACGGATATCTTTCGGCAACCAACGTTTGCACCTTCCCACTCGCATCAATGTATTTCATGACTTGGTGAAGAGTGGAGGGAACGATGGAGTTGCGGTGGATCCATGGTCGTCCCAGCAGCAGATTGTAGGAAGTGTCGGCATCGATGACGTAGCACGTCACCTCCGACTTGAGGCTCCCAATCTGGCACTTGAGCTTGATCTTCCCCATCGGACGGGTGCCGTTGGCATTGAACCCGTAGATGGTCGTCTGTGTAGGGCTCAGACGGTGGGTAGGGATGCCGAGGTGTTGCATGACTCGGCGGGGCATGATGCTCAATGCGGACCCTGAATCTACCTGAATGCGGTTTACCTCAGATGATCCGATGTAACCTGTGAAGTACAGGGGTCGATCATGCTTCCCTTTAACCTGCATATCATCTGCCGTGAAGGTAATGCAGGGGGCATTCTGGGAAGCGTGGAGGCAATCTTCTACATTTTCCTCCTTCGGCACCTGGGTCATGAAGACCTCAGCATTTGCCAGAGCTTCTTGCAGAGCTTCCCTGGTCGACTTTGATAGTCTAAGAAGTTCGTACAAGGTAATGCGTGCCGGAATGTTGGCCAGCTGAGCCAGGATATCAAAGCGGTAAGGTGCCGAAGACCCTTCCGCGATGCCTCTTTGAAGGGCTCGAGAGAATCGAGTCTCCTTCTGCTTCTCCACAGGTGGCTTCGTGGAGGGCCTAGTTGGCTCTGCAGCCGGTTGCGGAGGGTTTACCGCCACTTCGCCGTACTGCTTCAAGTAGGGTTGACCCGAACGAGTTCCCGTCATCGGTTGATTGGGTTCTGCGGCCAAGACTATTGTTTCCTCTTCTGAGTCGGTCAGTGAGGGAACATCATCCTCTACTTCTCGGGAGGAGGCACATACCACATGGCAAGACGAAGCTTTTGCCTTGCCTTTGGACTTCCTGTTGGTTACAGTAGTCCATTGTTGTTCATCGACGAGGTCAGGGTGGACCCACATGGTTTCCCCCTGAGGTGTAGGGATGGCTACCAAGCCCTTCTCCTGCTGCTGGTGAGGGTCTGTGTTGACCACTCTTAATTCTCCCCTTGGAATAGGAGTTACCCCCGCAGGCGCTGGAGGTTGTCTCCCGAACTGGAGAACCGACGTCACATTGGCCGTCACCTTCTTCTGCTCTGGTCGGAGTTTGAGCACCTCCGCGTCAATCAAAGCCTGAAGGATGTCTTTGAAGACGTAGCAGCTTTTGGTAGGATGTCCCAACATCCTGTGGTACATGCAGTAGTTGGGATTGTCGGTCTTGCCGACTTATTCCGGGCGCCTAATTTCAGGGAGCTTCAGTCGATTGCTCTTGTTGAGTAGCTTGAAGAGCGAATCGACGTGTTCCTCCTTGAAGGAATACTGCTTGTTGGGGCGTGGCTGGCTTGAAGAGCCACTTGCCCTGCCTGTTTGAGGTTTGGTGGGAGATTTGGTCTCCGTCGCCAAATTATCCTTCCGCTTCGTCTGGAGGGAGGTGTCTGGTGCCGGTGCACGCCTTGTCGACCTTTCCGGCCGCAGCTTGCCTTCCTCTGCCTTGACACGGGCAACAATCTCCTCAGCCTGTTCACCTTGTTGGACTAACTGCTTCCAGGTACGGCTTTCAGCAACTCCTATTTGAGCAAGGAGTGAGGTTTGGAGATTGTGGCGGCATGTTTCCACCAGGGTGGCCTGGGTCATACCGCTTGGGCACCGGAGTGCCGTGTTCCAAAATCTTTCCACGAAAGATTTGACGGACTCCCCTCTCCGCTGTTTGGTAGCTAAAAGAGTGGGCATTGTGACTTCGGAGTCATCTTCGAAGAAGCGTGTCAAGAACAGCTTCTCCAGATCCCCCAGTTCTTGATAGAACCCTCCGGGAGCTTCATAAACCACTCAAAAGCCAACCCTTTCAGGGTGCCGATGAACAGTCGCGCCAGGATGGCGTCATTATCTACTACATTCCCGGTCTGGGATTTGAAGTAGTAGATGTGCTGGTTGGGTGACCCCTTCCGTCGAATGCTTGGAGGGTTGGAGCCTTGAACTTAGGAGGGTATGGAACTAAGTCCCACTCAGCCGGATAGGGTCGGACCACTCCAGCTTCTTGGAGGTCCTTGCGATTGGCAAGGGCCTCGAGGCGTCGTTCCAATTGACTCATCCTCTTAGCATGAGTCTTCTCCTGGTCTTGGTCGCTTCTTACCTGCGACGAGGGCTTGGACACATCCGAGGTAGATCGTCGTGTCTCGTCGGAAGGTTCGGAGGGTGGGCTTCCTCCCTTTCTCCCTTTCCCCTTCGGCCGTCTAGGAGGAGATCTCGCTCTTTCTTCAAGCAATTTCTCAAGCATATGCTTGAGGGAGTCAATGGATCTCTGTTGAGAGGCGATTATATCCATCTGGCGCTTCTGCGTCTGCTCTAAACGCCTGGCCGTCTCCTCAGGAGTGTCTGCCATGTAGGCGGAAACCTCCTTCTCGACGGAAGAGTTTGAAGCCTGCGACTCCACTACAGCGGAGTGAGAATCACCCATTCTAATGCCCGGGCTAAAGCATTATAGTCAATTGGGGGAATGGCCCCCGTCCGGGTGCGAGTGTGTTGATACACCCCTTCCGGCTCAGAGTCAGATTCCTCTGAGTTGACCATTGGTTGTTTCCCTTTCTTCTGCTAGTCATGTTTGCAGTAAGCTCCGGGTATTCAACATCTGAAAAGGTTCTCCTTCTGTGGGAGCGTCTTCTTTTGGCTGACGGGGGAATCAGGGTCAGCTGTCTGATTAAGGACTGCTGGTGCACGCCTGATCCATAATGGCATCCAGAGAGCATATGGATGAGCTGTTGACAGCAGCATGACGAAGTGGCTTGATTAGCACTTCTTTTCCTTGTCAAATAATCCCTCAAATCCGTGGGAGGGGGATTAAGGAGACTGGTCTCGCAACGTCGAAGACGGGAGACAGTCATGTGCTGTTCAGCCTGGACGCAGACTTCAGGGACGCGGCTCTCATAACGCGGCTGTATGACGCGCGCGCGAGTCTCGCGTTGCTGCCTGATGCGTTTGGGCAGAGTTGCTTGAGAGAGAGTGGGCTGCTGGGCCCCACGCCTATGAGTGCGTGCTTCCTGCGTTTGGAAAGACGCGGAGGTTTCACCCTGGCGTTTGATGGGTTGGTCCTCAGAGGACTCAACTTGAGGAGTCTCGCGTTTGGGTCGCCAAACGCGGATCTCACGCACTGGACGAGGTGCGGGCAAGGCATCAGATTGTACGCCGCGTCCACCCCCAGTCAGACAACCAACGGTTCCGACTTGGAGTTGACGCGCGCGTCTCCTCTGTCGACGCTCAGCATTCCGGTTGCGTCGTGGAGGAGGGGAGAAACCAACAACCTCCTGGTTTACAGAACCAAGAGTGTTCACCACGCGGGTCTCCTGGGAGACGTTGACGCGGGTATTCTGCGCGACGCAGTTGATCGCAGCAGCAGTGGTGCCTGGGACCACGCGGGCCTTCTGGGAGGCGTTGGCGCGTGTGTTCTGTGCGACGCGGTTGATCGCAACAGCAGTGCCTGAGGTCACGCGGGCCTTCTGGGAGGCGTTGGCGCGTGAACTTGTCTTGGCACAGTGGGCATCGGCACCCGGCAGAGCCTCAGATTGGGCTTTGGGTAGCTTTTCAGTTGAGACCCTGCGGCAGACGCGGGTCTTTGGGTTCTTGGAGCCAGAAGAGAGGAACTCTTCATACTTCGCCTGGTCGAACTCGACAACGAGCGTTTCGACCATCTTCCCCTTACGGAGAACATCATCCTGCGCCACAGCTTGTTCGTCTGTAACAAACAGATTCCCCAGCGGAGTCGCCATCTCTTGTTTGACGCGGAAAAGGGGGCTGGAGTAAAATTTCCTTGAATCAGATGAAAAATTACAGCCAGCTTAATCTTCCGGTTACAAGGGAGGGAGAATATTGAATCTTGAATTCCCCCTTTGTTTAGTGCTGGGTTCTTCGGTGGCGGTTGTAACAGTTGCCTCAATTAAAGTATTGTTATTTTCCTAAAATGTCATTAGTGCATGCATGATATTTTTGTATTCTGCGTATAATACGCGTATGAAGTAGACCCGTATTATACGGGTATTATACGGGTACGTATATACAAGTGTATACGTAAGTATTTATACAGGTATAAGACTTTTTCTTCCTCCACAAGTTTCTTTTCCTTCCACAATCTTCTCCAAGCTTCTCAAATATTCTATCAAAATATCTCCATCTCCATGGCTAGTTCTGATTGGTCAAGAGAAACACCTCACCCTCCTATTTTACAAATAAACCCCTCTCCTTTATATTTTTACAAAATGATGGGACACATGGCATAAATTTATGGAGGGACACATGGCACAAATCTATGGAAGGATTGAAGCTATAAATAGAGAAAGATGAAGAGAATTCAACACTTTTTCAAAAACTCTCTCTCTCTTAAAACACTCTCTCTCTCTCTCTTAAAGAACTCCCTCCTTTTCAAGTAACAAACAACAAGGATCAAGGCAACCGTAGCAACAACAAAGGCAACAACTACAAATAGCCAAGATCAGCCATACAAGTGAGTAGAACATACTAATCTTATCAATATTATAAATAGAAATGAATAGAAATGAGTAGAAATGAGTAAGAAATGAAATAAGCATGTGGATATGCAAGTATTGACTCTATGTGTATTTTGGGGATCATGTGTTTTCAATTCTGCAAATAATTGTTACTGTTGCTTATAAAATTATGATATTTTACATATTCTGCATATTGATATGGTATGATGATATATGTGTTTCCGGAGGAAGGGACCGGGTTGAACCGGAGGCGTTGAAGGGGAGAACATATGTGTATATATGTTTGTGTTTGTGTTTGTGCGTTCCAGAGGAAGGGACCGGGTTGAACCGGAGGCGTTGAAGGGGAGAACATATGTGTATATATGTTTGTGTTTGTGTTTGTGCGTTTCGGAGGAAGGGACCGGGTTGAACCGGAGGCGTTGAAGGGGAGAACATATGTGTATATATGTTTGTGTTTGTGTGTTTCGGAGGAAGGGACCGGGTTGAACCGGAGGCGTTGAAGGGGAGAACATATGTGTATATATGTTTGTGTACATGTATATGGACATGATAGAAGTCCTATGATAAAATCATGCATGATTCTTTAACTTCAGATCTGGAATAGTTTCTTAAACAAGCTGTTTTTATGTAAGTTAGTCGACTAAGTCCAGGAATTAGTCGACTATAGGTGTGATTCTGTAAGCAGAGAACTGCTGATATAGCAGGATTAGTCGACTACAAACAGACTGTAGTCGACTAATCCCAGAGGCAGAGTGTAAACAGAAGTTAAAAATCTGTTTTTCACAATTTTAGTCGATTAGGACTTACCTACCAGTCGACTAATAATTTGTATTAGTCGACTACACCAAGATGGTAGTCGACTATAGATGATCCACAGATAGTAGCACAACTTTTCACAGTTTTAATCGACTAGAGGAAACTTCAAGTCGACTAGTCCCGGAATTAGTCGACTATACCAGGAAGAGTAGTCGACTGCAAAAGTCCCCATTTGCCAGTAAAGAAGCAGGTACGTGTGAAGCAGAATTAGTCGACTAATAGCTCCAGAATTAGTCGACTTACCGTTAGTATTAGTCGACTATAGAGTGGCCTAGTCGACTAGTAAGGCATTGTTACTGTGTTCTGTTTTGGTTCATGGTAAATTATGAGATTCAATAAAACTAGTATATTGATACTCATGTCAACCGGATGATTTAACCATGTATGCTTACCCGCTAAGTGCATTTAAATATTGTTTTACTCACTGAGCCGTCAAGCTCACTCTATTCTAACTCTAACTACAGGTTTGGACAAAGGCAAAGGTCCTGCTTAAGGGCAGTGGCGCGGACATTACCACCGGTACCTCAGCAGTAGGAGTTACTTTTGTTAGATATATATGGTTTTGTATAAGCATGCTTATGTTTAGCTGTGTTTCAACCGTGACATGTAAATATTAAAGAACTTGGTGTTGGACTATTCTTGTATGAACATATGCATTGAGATGATAATGAAGACTGTATTCTTATGGATTATAGAACTATAGATGTTAGTATGATAAGTCTCAAATAGATCATACATGTTATCTGATGTATGTGTTGAAGTATTTTATACTGATGGGCCCCATGCTTGGATTATACGAGATGATTATGTTAAATGGAAAATTTTTTAACTGGGACCGTTACAGCGGTGGAGAGTGAATCTTGTTCTCCGTTGACCAGATGACCGTTCTGGACCGTCGAGGGATCTTCTCCTTGGCAGGTAGAGGGAGTAACTCAGCTCCGTCTACCAAAACTCTAGAAGAGGAGGTAGGCGAAGAGCGGCTAGTACTCAGTAAGCTCGCTGAAGGGTCTTCTCTCTCTCTGTCGATGATCTCTCCTTTTTTTTTTCTCGGAATCTCTCCTTTGCCCGATAATTGTCGTCCCCGTCTTCAATAGTGACGGGACTATTTATAGGGTTTTTTTAGGGGGTGATCGTGCCCCCTAAAAGTGCTCCACGATGAGGGCCAACTTTCCCGCTACATGGGCGGTGGATGGCGCCATAATCGGGGTGGTTACAACCAAGGTGGGGGCACCTTGTTGCTGAGACGCGGGCGTTGGGCCAACGCGCCTTGATGCTGAGATGCGGGCGTTGAGCCAACGCGCCTTGATGCTGAGACGCGGGCGTTGAGCCAACGCGCCTTGATGCTGAGACGCGGGTTATCTCTCGCGTCTTGATGCTGAGACGCGGGCGTTGAGCGAACGCGCCTTGATGCTGAGACGCGGGCGTTGAGCCAACGCGCCTTGATGCTGAGACGCGGGTTATCTCTCGCGTCTTGATTGTCACATTTAGCCTTGCGCCTGGATCTTGGATCTCTGCGTTTTGGTGGCTTGTCTTGGTGATTTTTAGACACCCTACAACTGTCAGGTCTCTCAGCTCCGCCTGGTAGGCATGCTTAGTGCTCAGTGCTTTTCCACTAGATTCGTTTAGGCATAACTCTGCCAAAATTTAGACTCCCTTCTAAGCCGAGTCATTCCAGTAGCTCCGTCAGACGCTCTAGTGTTAAATACCGTTTGTTGTTCCTATCTCTAGCTTGCTTAACTCCGCTTGGATGTTCGCTCTTGCTTATCACCTGCTCATTGTTTATCTTTTCTTCTATTATTGGTTGTGAATAGTTTCAAATCTTATTTATACTGTTTTTTCTTGAAACTGCATGATTTTTCTGTATTCGTACCAATCTCGTATATTGGTACTATTTTCCTACATTATTTGACGGGCTTTCACTTGATTTGCTTACATAAACTGTGATGTCTCTTATCACCTGCCTAATATCACCCTAATGTCATGTTATCACCTGACATCCGGCATGACATTTATGACTCTTATAATTATCACGATAACAGGAATGCGCACCGAGGCAACCTTCAAATTTCATTTGTCTGGGATTGGCAACCCCGAACGAGTAAAAAATTTAAAATTTAAAATTTTTGCTTGTCCAAACAAGGCAATACAATCCCAAAAATTTTTGGCTTATCCAGGGTTGCCAACCTGGACTAACCAAAAAACGCCTCAGACATGCGCGACCGTCGCGCTACCTGGGCGAACCGTTACGCCGCTGACATGGCATATCAGAAGTCGATTTTTGGAATTAACTTGGGGGAAGTCGAGTTTTGAAATAATTTATTAATTAAGGCATTTTTTTTAAAAAAAATGCCCCAAAGATCATTATCATTTTAATGAGTTAAAAAAAAACTTATAATCTGTTGGGAATATGAAGAATATATATGTGAATCTTTGAATTGAATTACGATGAGATTCGTTGATCGAATCTATTGGAGATGGTTGGAGTGGGTTCTCCTTCTATTGGGGATGAACGTGGTATTTTTACATATTCAATTCCGACTTCTAATGAATGAGATATTCAAGTCTAAAGTTTGTCTAATTCAAAGCCAAAATGGGACTAAAGGTAGCTAAAAGAACTTAGTCCCACATTGGCCATGGGATGGAAGTTTGAAGTGTTTAAATAGAGAAAAATGAGAACAAAGGGTGTGCCCTTTGGGTGCCGGCCGGTGCCGGGCCGGGCTCGGGTTTGGGTCCGTACCCGGTCTGGTTCTTTTTGAACCGGGTCTCACGGGTATGGGTTACGTGGAGCATACCCGCTCCGCTATCCGGATCCGAACCGCCCCGCGCAAGGGCTGTCACCAATCGCTGCGGACAATTGGGCGGTTGCTGCGGTTGAAACGAACCGTTGTGCAACTGTTCGGTTAGATTCGGACCAAAATACCCCTCCCGGAGCGCTATAAATAGCGCTCCGCTTCTCTCAAACAAAACACACCAACTCATAGAGATCTTCTCTCTCTGTCTTGAAGTAACTTCCAACAGGAAGTGAGAAATCTACAACTTAGTTTCTGAAGCGACTTCCGAGAGATTCTGTAAAATTCGTTCTGAAAGAGGGCTCAGAAAATTCAACGAATCTGGGACTTCCAAAGAAGAATATTCTTCTGCCTTCCTCCTTCCTCTACAGTGGGGTGCTCCTCCAAAGCAAAGACAAACATTCTCCCTGAAGTTTGTCTTGGTCCTGCTGCTTTAATAATCCTGTGAAGGTACTGGTTAACTACGGTTCGACCGTACGGTGATTTGGTAGTGCTATCCAAATACCGTGAAGGAGTGTTGTATCTTCGGAGACTAGCGTCCAGTAACCCATTAGCACCAGTGCAGGGGACGTAATAGTCTTAAGGAGATTCGCTTTAAGCGTACCTCACTCCAAGTACTGTATAAGTGAATTATTTCTTTATACAGGGGTTATGCTTATATTCAGTATATTGCGACTGACTTATACCAGTCTAATTGGTGTTTAACTAAGGAAGGTAATTGAAAGGTAGTTCTTTAATTAAAGAACGTTCTATTGAACGAAAAACCTTCCACCTGATATTAACCGACCTGGCCAATTAGATCTGTGATATTTCAGTGATATTGATTAGTTGTCAGATTGATCTTAGAAACCAACAATCTTAAGACAATTACCATATTAAAGTTTCTTACTTCTGTTCTGCTTGAAATTACAGAAAATGTCTGAGACTAATCAAGATAGCTCAAGCAAGGCACCAAATATGCAGCTACAAGGTTTCATGCCTACTCCACTTCCTAATCCGAAGCCGGAGAAGCCAGGAAAATTTAATGGCACAGAATTCAAGAGGTGGCAATAGAAGATGCTCTTCTACTTGACCACTCTGCATCTGGCCAAATTCCTGCAAGAAGATCCACCAGAACCCGGATCTGAGTGGGACTCAGTCCTTGCAGTCGATGCATGGATTCAAGGTGACTTCATTTATCGAAACTATATTTTGAATGGACTGAATGACTCTCTTTATAATGTCTACAGTCCTATCACAACGGCAAAGAAGTTATGGGCCAGTCTTGATAAGAAGTACAAGACTGAGGATGTTGCTACCAAGAAGTTCGTCGTAGGACGATTTTTAGAGTACAAGATGGTGGACAACAAGACTGTAATCAGTCAGGCGCAAGAGTTCTAACTTATATTGCACGAGATAGAAGCCGAAGGTATGATTCTACCTGAAACCTTTTAGGTTGCCACTATCGTGGAGAAACTCCCACCTGCGTGGAGAGATTCAAGAACTACCTGATGCACGAGCGAAAGGAGCTGAAGTTGGAAGATCTCATTGTGAGGCTTCGAATTGAGGAGGACAACCGAAAGTCCGAGAAAAGGAGCAGTAAGAACTCCTATGAAGCCAAAACCAATATGATTGAAGACTCAAAGGGAGAAAGCATCTACTTCCAAAAGCTTAAAGCGGAAGAAGACTGCCTAAGGGTACAAAGGCAAGGTTCAAGAAGGCAAGAACTTGCGCTTCAAGGGAACGTGCTACATCTGCAACAAAGAGGGGCATAAGACGAATGAATGTCGCAGCCGTCTCAAACAGAACAAGAATCTTGTTGATGATCTTTTTAAAGACAATGTTGCAGTGGTGGACAAAAAGTCTGTGTATTTGTACCCGAAGCTTATAAATAAAGAAAAATCTTCTGTTATTTGCTTGAGTCTCCTACTTTATGGCATGCTAGATTAGGGCATGTAAATTACAAGTCATTAAAAAACTTGTCTAATTTAGGATATATTCCTAAACTCTCAAGTGTGAGATTTGTGTTGAGGCCAAGTTAGCGAAAAATTCATTTCACTCAATTGATCGAAATACAGAACCTTTAGGGTTAATTCATAGCGATCTGTATGACTTAAAGTTTATGCCAACTAGAGGCGGGAAAAAGTATTTTATTATTTTTATTGATGACTGTACAAGATACTATTATGTGTATCTTTTAAACAGTAAGGATGAGGCAATGAATATGTTTATAACATATAAAGCCGAAGTTGAAAATCAACTCAATAAGAAAATTAAGATTCTAAAATCCGATAGAGGCGAAGAATATGAATCAAATGATTTTAGTGAGTTATGTTCTAAATTTGGTATAATCCATCAAACAACAGCACCATATACTCCTCAGCAAAATGAAATTGCTGAACGGAAGAACAGAACTTTGAAGGAGATGGTCAATTCCATGCTCATAAGTTCTGGAGCTCCGCAGAACTTGTGGGGGAAAGCTCTGTTAACTGCAAATTATATTCTAAACAGAATACCCCACAAGAAACTTGGTCTTATACCATTTGAGTTATGACATGGAAGGACACCTTCCTACCATTACCTCAAAATATGGAGGTGCCTTGCAAAGGTGCTAGCACCATTACCTAAAAAGACTAAGTTGGGAGCAAGAACAATGGATTGCATATTCATAGGGTATGCCTTGAATAGTAGTGCCTACAGATTTCTGGTTCATAAATCAGAAATACCAGATATTCATGTAAACATGATATCGAATCTAGAGATGTTGTGTTCTTTGAAGATATTTTTTCATATAAACGGAAAACAGATAAGACATCTGGGAAAAGAACACATGAGATGGCGTTAAGGGACGAAAGCCCCAAAGAACCGATTGTTAATATAGAAATTGAACCAAGAAGACATCAGAGATCTAGAATCTCAAAATCTTTTATTGCAGATTTCATAGTATACGCTATTGAAAGCGAGGCTCAAACATGTAAAAAGGCTATGTCTACCCAGAAGCACAAATGTGGAAAGAAGTTATAAATAGCGAAATAAAATCCATACTAAGTAATCATACTTGGAAATTGGCAAACTTGCCTCCTGGCAGTAAACCAATTCGGTGTAAGTGAATTTTCAAAAAAAAAATTAAAACCCGATAGATCTATCAATAAGTACAAGGCTAGATTAGTAGCCAAGGGTTATCGACAAAAGGAAAGACTTGACTATTTCGATACTTATTCACCAGTAACAAGAATAACCTCCATTCGGATGTTGATTGCAATTGCAGTATTGCATAACTTAGATATCCATCAAATGGATGTCAAGACTGCATTCTTAAATGGTGAATTAAATGAAGAAATATATATGGAGCAACCTGAAGGATTTATAGTCAAGGGCCAAGAACACAAAGTGTATAAATTGATAAAATCCTTATACGGTCTAAAGCAGGCTCCAAAACAATGGCATGAGAAATTTGATAGTGTCATAATCAAAGATAGATTCACTATCAATGAATGCGATAAGTGTGTTTACACTAAAACAGTTGAAAATGTATGTATCATTGTTTGTCTTTATGTAGACGACATGTTGATACTTGGGACTAATATTGAAATTATTAAGTCCACTAAAAGAATGTTATCCAACAGTTTTGACATGAAGGATTTGGGGGTTGCTGATGTAATTTTAGGAATTAAAATCGCCAGAACACCAGATGGAATCAGTCTATCTCAAACTCACTATGTGAATAAGATGATAGAAAGATTTAAGGATCTTGAGATAAAGGAGAATATAAATCCTTTTCTCCCACACATCCACCTTCATAAAAATACAGGAACTAAAATACGCCAGTTAGAGTATTCTCAGATTATCGGAAGTCTAATGTATTTGATGAATTGCACTAAACCCGATATTGCTTACGCTGTAAGCAAGTTAAGTAGATACACTAGCAATCCTAGTAATCAATATTGGACTGCTCTACTATGAGTATTGGGTTACGTATCACATATCAAGGAATATGCCTTGAGATATGGACAACACCACCTGTACTTGAAGGATACAGTGATGCTATTTGGATTGCAGATTCTAAGGAATCAAAATCAACTAGCGGATAAGTATTTACTCTAGGAGGAGCAGCGGTATCTTGGAAATTTTCCAAACAAACATGTATTGCCCGTTCCACTATGAAATCAGAATTCATAGCCTTAGATAAAACCGGAGAAGAAGCAGAATGGCTTCGACAATTTTTGAAAGATGAATCATTATGGAAAAAGTCAGTGCCCGCTATATGCATACACTGCGATAATCAAGCAGCTATATTTAGGGTACAAAATGTTATATACAACGGTAAATCTTGATATATTCGTCGTAAACATAATACTGTTAAGAAGTTGCTCTCAAATGGAATATCTTTATTGACTTTGTCTCGTCAAAAGATAATTTAGCGGATCCGCTTACTAAAGGTTTAAGTGGAGAGCGTATAAACTGCGCATCGAGGGGAATGGGTCTAAAAGCCTAACCTTACCGAGTCAGCTTAATGGAAAACTTACTTAGCGACTGGAGATCCCACGGACTAAGTTCAAGAGGAAAAACTAGTTATGATTGACTCAGCAAGTAAGCACTTGGGAGCTTGACTCCAATCCATTCCTAAGGTGCACATAAGTGCTTTCGACAAGTAGATTAAGGATAAGCTTAACGCTTTTAATGATACTTATATCTTGTTACTAAACAAGTGGAGTAGAGTAGACTACTCTTAATAGGACGATCACTTATGTGAGTATAGAGTTGGGTCGGCTCTTTGGGAATTTCTATGGAGGCTGTTATTCCCTAAAGATACTCTCTGAAACCAAGAATGTCCAGGGCCAAAATGGACACAACCGAGAACCAAAGTTGATTTGAAAAGTTACTGTGTGAAGTTTGTTGACTTGGCTTACACTAACGGCTAACAGTTCAAGACCTAGTTCACTGATTAGCCAGTAAGTCCGATAAAGCTTTCGCTATGGAAGGTTCAAGACCTAATTCACCTATCCTGATGTAGCTTCTTTTCTAAAGTACCTTTCACAATAGAGTCAGTCTCTTTGTGTGTCAATTCCTTGAATCTCCATTCATTGTGGGGGATTGTTGGGAATATGAAGAATATATATGTGAATCTTTGAATTGAATTACGGTGAGATCCGTTGATCGAATCAATCAGATGATGGTTGGAGTGTGTTCTCCTTCCATTGGGGATGAATGTGGTATATTCACATGTTCAATTTTGACTTCGAATGATGAGATATTCAAGTCTAAAGTTTGCCTAATTCAAAGCCAAAATGGAACTAAAGCTAGCTAAAAACATTTAGTCCCACATTAGCCATGGGATGAAAGTTTGAAGTGTTTAAATAGAGAAAAATGGGAATAAAGGGTGTGCCCTTTGGGTGCTTGGATTTTTCGCGCGCGATTGGGAGGAAACTATGCCCGCACGCGCGCAGCGCTGCTGGCGGCGGCGGCCGCCGGGCTCGAGCCCGGGCCCGGGTCCGGGTATGGGTCCGGGTTCCCTACCCGGTCTGATTTTTTTTAAACCTGGTCTCACGGGTATGGGTTATGCGGAGCATACCCACTTTGCTACCCGGATCCGAAATCGTTGCAACTGTTCGGTTAGATTTGGACCAAAATACCCCTCTCGGAGCGCTAAAAATAGCGCTCCGCTTCTCTCAAACAAAACACACCAACTCATAGAGATCTTCTCCCTCTCTCTCTGTCTTGAAGTAACTTCCAACGGGAAGTGGGAAATCTGTAACTCAGTTTCCGAAGCGACTTCCAACTCATAGAGATCTTCTCTCTCTTTCTGTCTTGAAGTGGGAAGTAGGAAATCTGCAACTCAGTTTCCGAAGCGACTTTCAAGAGATTTTGCAAAATTCATTCTGAAAGAGGGCTCAGAAAATTCAACAGATTCTTTAATAGAATTGTCTGAATCTGTGACTTCCAAAGAAGAATATTCTTCTACCTTCCTCCTTCCTCTACAGTGGGTGCTCCTCCAAAGTAAAGACAAACATTCTCCCTGAAGTTTGTCTTGGTCCTGCTGCTTCAATAATCCTGTGAAGGTACTGGTTAACTACGGTTCGACCGTACGGTGATTTGGTAGTGCTATCCAAATACCGTGAAGGAGTGTTGTATCTTGGGAGACCAGCGTCCAGTAACTCATTAGCACCGGCGCTGGGGACGTAATTGTCTTAAGGAGATTCGCTTTAAGCGTACCTCACTCCAAGTACTGTATAAGTGAATTAATTTCTTTATACAGGGGTTATGCTGATATTCAGTATATTGAGACTGATTTATACCACTCTAATTGGTGTTTAACCAGGAAGGTAATTGAAAGGTGGTTCTTTAATTAAGGAACGTTCTATTGAACGGAAACCTCCCACCTGATATTAACCGACCTGGCCAATTAGATCGGTGATATTTCAGTGATATTGATTAGTTGTCAGATTGATCCTAGAAACCATGCGCGACCGCCGCGCTACCTGGGTGAACCGTTACGCCGCTGACATGGCATATCAGAAGTCGATTTTTGGAATTAACTTGGGGGAGGTCGAGTTTTAAAATAATTTATTAATTAAGGGTTTTTTTAAAAAAAAATGCCCTAAAGATCATTATCATTTTAATGAGCTAAAAAAAACTGATAATCAACCCCTCCATAATCTGAAACTATAGCGGTGATAACTGTTTATGGAAAATGGTCAATTTGTGCCAATTATTAATATTGTTAGCTGCCTTTCAACTTTAGAGGGCAAGGTGTTGAAAATGAAATGTAGGGAGAACATGTGCCAATTATTATCTTTGAGCGTGTACTAGTGTCAAAGCAAATTAACCCAACTAGTATAATCGTTAGCTCTATCTGAAAAGGAGATGATTTAGACACAGCACGACTATAATACGACTATATTGTTACGATTTTACTCCAGTCACTAATCTCGCCTTCTACATCCCCCTCCCTGCGATTAAGGTAAAGACTATGGGCATGGCTAGCTCTCATGACGTAACGAGCAGTGTATACAAAGCCCGAGAACGAATTCACCATCAAATGAGTGATCAACGATTACTAGTGATTCTGGCTTCATGACGACGAATTAAAGCCTGCAAATTCCAACTGATTAATCAACGATTACGAGCGATTCTGGTGTCATGACAGCGAGTTACAGCCTGCAATCCGAACTGAGGACAGGTCATAGCTACCGGTACTGAGGACACAACGTGTGGTTTGGAGATTGTGAGTACAAAACGAGTGGTTTGGAATTTGTGTCGTCAATATGAAATGAATGCTCCAAGTTCCTCTTCTAGGTTAAAGAACTCAGAATGTGAAACACGTTGACTCTAAAGTTTGCCCAAATTTACACAATACAACCTCATTCCAAACAACACGTTTGCGTCTTTGTCAATCCAACGCGGTTGTCTTCGTCCCAAGCGAGGCACGTGGCTTTCTGTCTGCTAACAAAATTAATCCCAGCTATTATAAATTCAGCTCTGTGCCCCCTCTCTTCTTCTCGCTTCTCTTCCTCCTCCAGCTCTCTCTCTCTCTCTCTCTCTCTCTCTCTCTCTCTCTCTCTCTCTCTGTTTGATCAACATGGATTCTTCGCCCTTCGATTGCCTTCTCTTTGGTAATTACAAGCAGTTCATAATTAACCCTCTTCTTTTCTTTCGAGTGCATGAATTTTGAAAATTTTGAATTGCATGTAGATCTTGATGACACGCTGTACTCGTCTACGCTCGGCATTGCGCAGGCTTGCAGGCGAAACATTGAAGGTACTGCTAATTAGAGACTATGAGTTCACTTTGTGTAGTTTATTTTTTTGTGGATTTTGTATTGATTTTTTTTTTTTTTCCTTTTCAATAAAAGCGTTTCTTGCTATGAAATTGGATGTGAATGAAGAAAGAGCAGCATCGCTTCGCGTCGAGCTCTTCAGATCCTATGGCAGCTCACTTGCTGGGCTCTTGGTATATTTTTATTCATGATATTATTATTATTATTATTATTATTTATGATGATGATATTGCTTTAATTATTTTCCCCACCATTTTAAAGAAAGAAATATTGAGTGAAAATGTCGATTATATTTTTTTTTTTTTCAGGCACTTGGCTATGATGTTCATCGGATGAGTATCACAGGTCAGCACCATCACAAATCCAAAAAAAAAAAATTAAAAAAAGAATCTTGAAAATTGGAAAAGGATGCGTTTTTATTTATAATTTATTTGTTTATTTATTTAACTGTGGTCGGTTGGTTATCAGTTTCGTGCACGGGAGGTTGCCGTACGAGAACATCCGACCCGACCCGCAACTAAGGGAGCTCTTGCTCAGCATTCCCCAAACCAAAATTGTAAGTTTTCACAAATTTGTTTAATTTTCAAATAAAATTTAAAAAAAAGGGTCTTTGCTGAATTTGGGTCGGATCCTTATGAATTCGGGTCTCAGGTATTTACGAATTCGGATTGGAAGCACGCGAAGAAGGTGTTAGAGAGACTCGGCATCAGAGAGGAGATGTTTCAATGCATTATTTGCTTTGAGACTCTCAATCCTCACCTCTTTCAGAGCAACAACACTTCAACTGATGTGACTCTGAAACCAGCCCTTTCTGCTGTAGAGACTGCTGTCCGGGTTGCCGGGTCGGACCCGCATCGAACCGTAAGTGCCCCGCCCAAACCCGATTATGTTTTCTTTCTTTTCAATTTCTTTTCTTTTCTTTTTTTGATTTTTATGAGATCGAATGTTCCGTACACACTCAAAATGCTCTTTTTTTTGGCTTTTGTTTAGCTGTTCTTGGATGACAGCGAGAGAAACATTGCTGCCGGAAAAGCTCTGGGCCTTCGAACTGCTTTGGTAAGTGACTCATGAGGTTTTTGAGGGTTCTTGAAAATTTTTCTCCATTTATTTTCCAGTATCCTATCTCAAATTGGTTGGATATTTAAGAAATAACAACAACAACAATAATATTAACCTAATTTTTGTGGTCGACAAGGCTAATATGTAAAATCACAAGAAGAAAAAGGAAAAATTGTTATTGAGATGGGCATTTCCATCTCTAAAAATGCTAGACTAGCCACCATAAACTTTTATTGAAAAGTCTAAGAAATTTTTATAAAATTATGATAGTTCATGGTACAGTCTAAAATTCTGCCAAAATCAAGAAATTCAGTTGTTATGAAATTTGTTACCATAAACTAAATATTTCTTCTTTTTTTTTAAATAAAGGTTGGCAAGAGGGTGAAGACCAAAGAAGCAGATTACTTGGTAGATGGAATGTTCAGCTTGGAACACAAAATCCCAGAGATATGGGGCCATCAGAAGCAGAAGAAAGCAAGTGAAGAGCACAACAAGATGGTTGTGAGAGCTGAATTGGATTCCATCAGGCCAACCACCACAATTGAAGCCTAATCACCTCATCATCACTGGCTGGCAAAGCAAAGAAAACAAAGGAGGAATCTTTGCTGCTGATGGTTTGTACAGTCATCATCCATTGCACATATCCTCACTTTGTGGCATGTTGTGGATGATACTTTATTTGATGTTTTGTTTATAAAAATAAGATGGTGTGGATGTAGATGTTGACAAGGGAATGTGTTTGCCTCAAATCATTGGCTTGTCATGCTGATTTGGCTTTTTTTTTAAATCTGGTGACTTGTGGTGCTGAACCTTTTAGATGAGGCACTTTTATTGTAATCTTCTTCTTCTTTTTTGTGCAATTATTTTAGTTTTCTTATCTTGATTAATTAAGCTATGGGCTGTGGTAGATAATAATAATTTATGGTTGTTGAACCATCTTATTTTTCAATACAAGAGCTAACTCCATAATAAAATAGAGAAAAAAAATTATTATCACAAAATAAATATAATTTCAAGTTCCCTCAGAGTGAAAGTTATTGAGATATGGTCCCTCTCCTTACCTCTATAAAGCACCTTGTGTTTCTATTCAGAGCGAGCCTCAACACTTTATTATGTGTTTCTGTCTCGAGCGAATCTTAGCCCTTCATTATATAAGGAAAGATCTCTGTCTTGTTGGTTTTCAGATTTAAATTCTAATTATTAAATTTTTAATTAAATATAGGAAAAAATCTCAGCTTGATCGCATCCCCCCCCCCCTTCTCTCTCCCTCCAATCATGCATGGACATTTCCCTATCCTCTTTATTGTTATCTTCTCTCTGATCTTTTCATCTCCAAAAACTCAAAATCTTATATCGTTGTACCTTTACAGGTCAGCACACCGCCACCTGGCACTCCAACAACCTACGGTTGGCCCTCTCCTTTTCTTTCTCTCTCAATCCTCTCTCTTTCTCTCTCTCATGAATCTCCATCTTTATCTTTCAAAGTTGTTGAACACACATGACACCACATTTGGTTTTTCAAAATTGATAACAAATTAATTAAATTGAAGAAGGAAGAAAAGATGAAATTGGGAATCGTTAGGGACTTTCTGGAATTCATGAGGAGCGGGAAGGAGAAGAAGATTCAATTTGAGAACTTTAGTAATTTTCAGAATTTTTATCTCAAAAAATAAAATATTTTACAATATGTGAAAGCACGTGAAGTAGATTCAAGTAAATATTCTAGAAAATATTGAATTTTTCCTTAAGAAAAATTGATTTTTTTTAAAATTTTCTCTTGAGAAAATGAAATCTTAAGCAGTTGTAAAGGATGAGGAGAAAGACGAAAATTTAGAAATTTTGGAAACTTTCTCTTTAAGAAAGAAATTGTGAAAGAGAAAAGAGGTTCAAATTGGATTTGTTTAAATTTTTCTATTAAAAGAATAATTTTTTCAAGTTTTTCCCCATAAAATATGCTATTAAAATGCTCATGAATGATGCAAACAAATGAAAGTTTAATAGACTTTTTCTACAAAATCTATATTACACCAAGTTCTTTAACCAAGTAAGTATATATAATATTTTCTTATGGTAGAATCTTGCATTGGGAGATGCAAATTAGTCTTCAAATGTATCAGATGGGATATTTTCTTATGTGTGTGGGTCATACCTAACATGTGATGCACGTGATGCGCCCTTAGTGGGCCACAACCTAATAAGAGGTTTTCGACTAAACACTGTTAGACCAATGCCTGGGGCACAAAGGTCTCGAGCCCAAACGAGAATAAGCCCAACTACGTTGGGCCCTACGTCAAGCATGCCGCCCGTAAGCCTAGTTCGAAGAGTTCTATCTCGGTGAGGACATCCAGATTTCTTGTTGTCCAAGAAGTCTACTCCATGAAAGAATAACAACTGTGATAACTTGGCCAAGGGTAAAACCTCTCAACATAAATCCTATAAATAGCCTCTTAGACCGCATGTGAAAGGTACGCTCTGCAAACTCTAAATTTACCATCATACTACATCAACTATGAGTCTGACTTAGGCAGTGGAGGGGATTTGCCTGGATCCAAAGCCCCAATCTTCCTGACGTTTTGATCGTGCTTGCAAGAGTCAACCCATCAACCTGATCCACAAACAACGTTCTGACATTTGCAAAAACAATATGTAATGTGATCTCAGAGAGATATTTTAGATTCCTTGCTTCATAATTTTCTACTCAAACTTTGGGACTGGTTAAATATGAAAACCAAGCTAAACCCAAAAAAAAAGTAAAAAACCAAAAAAAAAAGTAAAAATGGTACACGAGAGGGGGAAAATACGAGAAAAACAACTATGAGTGAATTGTTGGAAAATTAGATCTCAAACATAACTTTTGTGTAATTTTAAAACTAATCAAAAGACAACAAATATAAGAGGTGGTTAGAAAGCCAACCGAAGGCGATGTGAACGTGTGACCACTGCCTTATAAAGACAGACCCTGCCTTCGCACAGGTAGCCCAGCAATCTATTTTTTAGTGGTAAACAAACCCTCAAAAGACGGCACTCGACAGCGTACGAACGTTTGTGTAACGCCCCGATCCCGTAGATACGGAGACGCTACAGCGACGTACATACGCAGAGCGGAAATGCCTCTACATATGTATGTTAAGCCTCAGTTCAGGGAATAAACACAATACACATAAATAATTCAACATTAAATAAGTACAAGAATACCTGTAAAAAGGGTCAGTGATCATAATAGATATGCATAACATGGATAAATAAGAAAATAAAATTAGAATAATAAAGATACCTATGAATAATATGTGTATCTCGTGAAATATCTGGTACAACGATATCTCGAATCTCCAACCTGAACGTGCAAATTTAGAGTCGTCAGAAAGCGACCTAGTGAGTGGAAAATGAAAGAAGCATATAATATAATAGTGCAATCACGATAATATATAATACATATCAAGGTAACAATGATATAGTATAAATATCCTAACAACTAGTATATCAATATTACAAGTATTTTAACATTACTATAACATAATCAATACCTAGCCTGTATAACATTGTTACTTTTATGATATTATATAATACATGATTATATACTATAGCAATCATTTATAGTGTCGTGAGTGTACATGCATGACATGCCAATATGGAATATATGGAGAGCAGGATAATAACATGACTTGATAAGTAGAACATGCATACATGATAATATGACAATAAACATGATAATCATGATGAACAAGATATGAAGCAATATAATTATACAATAATAACAATCAGTACCACCTAATATTTTAATCAATCGCTTTCAGTGTCTCATACTACTGGCAGTTCATACCGAAGCCTGTGCCCTAGTCCAACTCATCCGGACATGGCACCATTATCCGAACGAAAGAATGACCAAATAGCAAATGTTCCTGACGTTAATGGGTTATTAAACATATCATGTACTGAGTCTGAATAACAAGTGCACTGTGGATGCCTCCATCAAGCCAACATCTCACGACGTGGGATTCAAGAGGTGGCCCCCACGAATTCAAGAGGTGGCTCCCACCATGTATGTGGCGTGATACTTTGTTCCGTGTGACACTTAGTTCCACACACCATGTGCCGGATGCCAACATAACTGTGCGTATAATGGGAATTCACGATAATAAGAATACTAAGTATGATCAATAACAATAATTATTATAAAAGCACCGGAGACATCCTCGTCACCCAACACCAGACGTAGTGAGGATTTTACAGGTGGCCCCCACAGATTCAAGAGGTGGCCCCATCACGTATAGGTGTGAGGTGACACATTACTCCACGTGGTACTTAGTTCCACACATGTTCCGTCGGATACTGGCTTGATTGTGCTAATAACTGGTATACCAGAATACAAGTATGCTTGCGTGTTAACAATCTTTATAACATGTAACATTAACAGGATTTTTCTCAGTAATGCGGTTACATGAACAAGTATACAATGTAACAAGAGTATATGAATATTCAAATAATAGTAATTCAGGTAACAAACATGAATATTCAAATAACAATAATCCAGCTAATATGAGTAGTGAGCCATGCAACAGGGATACAGGAACATTTAGGGCATGAATATAGGTGAACCCATGTAACAGTGATAATAGTATCCAGTGTAACAAATGTACGCGTCGGAAAAATCACAATTGTAAAATTCTTTTAATTAAATAGAAGATTACAACGGATACAATCCGATTACAAAATAGAAGGAATCTCAGGATTAATTCTCCTCTTTATTTAATGTTGGGTTCTTCATGTGGCGGTGGAGAGTGAGTCTTATTCTCCGT
The DNA here is from genome assembly GCA_038442645.1 of Agave tequilana. Taxonomy (NCBI): domain Eukaryota; kingdom Viridiplantae; phylum Streptophyta; class Magnoliopsida; order Asparagales; family Asparagaceae; genus Agave; species Agave tequilana. The sequence continues at coordinate 49,588 of JAVJIF010015215.1, read as the reverse complement.
TGACCGGCCGAACGTCAAGTTTCTCTTATGGATCCTCTCTTTGGATCTACTGGTGGAGTAGCACAGTTCCTATCAGTAATGGAATCTCAAAGAGATTTAAAGAACTTGAACTTAGCAAGTTAACAAAAAGAGTTGAACTCTTCTCAGGCTACAAGAGCTTCGAGGCCGAACTCTGCTGAGGTAGCTCTCCTCCTCTGCCCATGGCTTCTTAGATTCCTCCATCAGGACTCTCCTCTTCAGCCCTTTTTTTTTAGAGGTCCCCATTCAACGTCCCTTTTAGAAGAGGTCCCCTCCCTCCGGGTCCCTTTTTCAGAGTTGTCTCCTTCCAAAAACCCCCTCGGGGTCCTCCCTCTTCTCTAGCTATTCATAACTATTTATAGAGGAATTGGAGTGTAACCAACCCCTTAAATCTCTCCATAATGAGAGGGGGTGTAACCAACTCCTTAAATCTCTCCATAATGGGAAGTTATTCCCTATTATGTGGAGAAAAAATGGGGTATAACTGACTAAGTTCGTGGCTATCAATTATAACAGAAATGCGGGTCTCGCGCTGGACGCGGACCTCGCTTTGATGTTGAGACACGAAGCTCACAGGCTCGCGTCTGTGTTAGAACACAGAGCTGTTCAGGCTCGCGTTTGAATTGAAATGAGACCTTCGCGTCTGACGACTTTCGTGTCTGACAAAGGATGCGAGGTCTGCGTCTGACGACCTCCGCGTTTGACTGAGAAAGGACGCGAGGTCTGCATCTGGCGACCTCCGCGTCTGATATTAGAACGCGAGGTCCGCATGTGGCGACCTCCGCGTTTGACTGAGAAAGGACGCGAGGTCCGCGTCTGGCGACCTCCGCGTCTGACATTGGAACGCAAGGTCTGCGTCTGGGAAGTTCGCGTCTGGGAGGTTCGCGTCTGAGGCTGGAAGCTATCTCCGCATCTGGGAGGTTCGCGTCTGAGGCTTTGTCTTAAGTGATTTTTTATCTTTTTGATAGCCTACAGAACCCCCTCCAAAGTTTTTAAAACTCCGTGGTTGACTGAGACGGATTTCGGAATACTTTGGACTTCAGTTGAATCGGGACTTCCTGTAATCAGACTGGCATTCTTCTGAGAGGCAGTCTCGAGCTTGATCTTGTCTGGGTTCTGATCTTTGTGAGTGTACTATTGAACTGCTTGAAGCCTCCAAGATAGATCGTTTGTAATTTGATTGTCGGTGTACTATTGAACTGGTGGAGTTGTCAATTGTCTTTGCCAGTATACTATTGAACTGATTGCAGTAGCAGAGACATACTCTTTGTATTGGGGGGGAGAGAGGACGCAGCTCTCACAGACGCGGTTCTGTCACACTGATCAAGTGTAGACGCGAACTTCATCAAAGTTGAGATGCGACTCTCAATTGTTGTAGAGACGCAGCTCTCAATTACTGTAGAGACGTAACCTTTATTTACTGATGAGACTCGACTCTTAAGTTCGCTGAGTCGCAGCTCTATACTTGAGACGCGAAGGTAACGCTTAAAGCTTCTTTGGAAGAGTTTTAATTGCCAGAGGTGTGATATTAACTTAGCAAATTAAATAGCTCTACTGAGGGAATTTGAGAAGGTTACTGTCAGAGGTGTGATGTTAACTTGACAGTGAGATCTGGACTTGTATTTGAATAAGTTTTGTGGACTTGCTATTCTATTGATGAGAATAACAAGTGGAGTTTGATCCGCTGGGGATTATGCCAGAGTCTATCGTCAGAGGTTTAGTATTAACATGACTAGAACTCTACTGGGAATGAAAGTTTGCTGTTAGAGGTGTGATATAACATAACAGCAATTGATTTTGCGATCTACGCAATTTAAGTGGACCTTCATTCTATTGACGAGAATGACAGGCGAGATTGGATTTGTTGTGGATCCATGAAAATTTTTACCGTCAGAGGTGTAATGTTAATGTAACGGGTTTGGGTTTACAATTTGAGCAAATTGAATTGTCAGATGTGTGATATTAACTTGACAAAGATGTGTGCTAAAGGTGTGATATTAACTTAGCACCACGAAAGTCTCATTTTCACTGAGAAAATTGAGAGAATATCATTGTCATAGGTGTAATGTTAACTTAACAATGATTGATTTTGCGATATGAGCAACTTTGGTCAGAAGTGTAGTATTAACTTGACCGGGATTTGTCTACTGTTAGAGGTGTGATTTTGAACATAATAGTATTTTGAGTGGACTTGTCATTCTATTGAAGAGAATTAACAAGTTGAAATTTTACCCCCAGGAAAACATCAAAGCCTTACTGTCAGAGGTGTGATATTAGCATAACAGGTTCGATTTGTATTTACTCCACTGAGAAAATTGAGAGAAATCACTGTTAGACGTTTAATATTAACTTAACAGTGAATATGCCAGAGGTATAATGTTAATTTGGCATATTTGATCTGTGATTATTTCACTGGGGAAATAGTCACAGGCTTTTTGTGGTCCTACCATTCCATGGATGAGAATTGGTAAGGAATTTTGGAGGTAATTTTAGGGAATGAGTTGTTAGAGGTAACTGTTAACATGACAAATATTGATTTCCCTAGAAAATAAAGATTTACTGTTAGAGGTGTAATGTTTAACATAACAGTAATGAGATTTTACGATTTAAGTAATTTAAGTGGACCTGTCATTCTATTGAAGAGAATGACAAGTAAGACTAGACCCGTCAGGGATCTAAATATTTCTTTACCGTCAGAGGTGTGGTATTAACTTAATGGATCAAATTGAATCTTGTCAGAGGTGTGATATTAACTTGACAAGGATGTGAGCTAGAGGTGTACTGTTAACTTAGCTCCATAAGAACTTCAGGTTCATTGGGGAGATTGAAGATATCACTGTCATAGGTGGTGTTAAACTTAATAGTGAAGATAATGCTAGAGGTGTGATGTTAAACTTAGCATTGGCCATCTTGACTCCGATACGAAAGTTTGAGAGAAAGTCATTATCATAGGTGTATTGTTGAACTTAACAATGAATTGGATGCTAGAGGTGTGATATTAAACTTAGCATCACTCGTCTCAGCTTCGATATGGAAGCCTGAGGAAAAGTGACTGTCAGATGTTTAATATTGAACTTGGCAGCAACTCAATCACTGTTAAAGGTGCAGTGTTAACATAACAGTAGTTTGTCAGAGGTGTAATGTTAACATGACAGTAGTTGGTTTGCGATATGAGCAATTTTGAGGACTTATCATTCTATTGATGAGAATTGACAAGTGAAGTTTGGAATGTCAGAGGTGTAGTATTAACTTGACAATCATTGATTTGCAATATGAGCAATTTTAAGGACTTGTCATTCTATTAATGAGAATTGACAAATGAAGTTTGGAATGTCAGAGGTGTAGTATTAACTTGACAGAATCCACTGGGAATTGTAAAATCTTATTTGTCAGAGGTTTATTGTTAACATGACAAATCCCAGTTCATTTCATTAGGGAGAAGAACACAAGTATTTTTGTGGCCCTACCATTCTGTGGGTGAGAATTGGTAGGAGATTTTGGAGAAGATGATGGGACCAAGTCCCTCAAGGTTTTTAGCAAACCTTCTACTCAGGCTTGTATTTTCACGTCGGAGAAAGGACGTGAGGTCCGTATCTGGCGACTTTCGTGTTTGATTGAGAAAGGACGCGAGGTCTGCGTCTGTCGACCTCCGCGTCTGACATTAGAATGCGAGGTCTGCGTCTGGCGACCTCCGCGTTTGACTGAAAAAGAACGCGAGGTCCACGTCTGGAACGCGAGGTCTGCGTCTGGCGACCTCCGCGTTTGACTGAGAAAGGACGCGGTCCGCGTCTGGCCACGTCTGACATTGGGACGCAAAGTCTGCGTCTCTTGGAGGATTTGAGTTTGAAGCCTTCAGGCTAAAAAATGATGGCTCAATCATCTGAAAGTTACAATAACAATCAAAAAGCACCGCCGAGATGAACTTCTCGCAAAGGCACTCGAACCCATGGGATGAGAGCTTCTCAGTTCATATTTGAATATGGCCTCTTGGGGCTGAACGCGAACTTCGCGTTTGGTGCCAAAACGCGGGGGTGAAAGCGAGTTCTGTTTGCTGATGGTGAACTTGACGTCTTTGTCGACGATCAGCAATCCGTTTGGCTCGCAGGTGTTGATGTGAACCCCCTGCAAATTGAGTTTGCTGAGCCTTGAGAGGAGTTTTGCGGCGAGATTTGCCTTCATCATCATTGGCCTCGCGGGTCTCGTAGGAGACATTGATGCTGGCCACATATATTGTTGCAACCACTCCTGTCTGCTGATGATGAGTGCAATGCCTTCGTCATCTCTCGGCATTCCGATTGAGTCGAAGAGGTTATTGAGAACCCCCAGCATCCGAAACTAGAAGTGCCTTGATAAAATGGTGGAGGAGAGATTGGTCTCTATTGCCATCTTAACCGTGGGTCATGGTGCGGGTCTCTGAAGAGACGTTGGGGCTGACCACGTTGTCTCCACGGGAGACTCCTGAAGCTTTGGAGGAGTTTAACTTCTCTTGGTCGAATTCGATCATAAGAGATTCGACTGTGGATCCAAGCATCCGACATCAGCTTGCGCCCACTACTTTCTTGTTGGTTAAGAACGACAAAGTAACCCAGCGGAGTCGCTATCTTTTGTACGCGTCAGAAAAAATCACAATTGTAAAATTCTTTTAATTAAATAGAAGATTACAACGGATACAATTCGATTACAAAAGAGAGGAATCTCAGGGTTGATTCTCCTCTTTATTTAATGTTGTGTTCTTCATGTGGCGGTGGAGAGTGAGTCTTGTTCTCCGTTGACCGGCCGAACGTCAAGTTTCTCTTATGGATCCTCTCTTTGGATCTACTGGTGGAGTAGCACAGCTCTTATCAGTAATGAAATCTCAAAGAGATTTAAAGAACTGAACTTAGCAAGTTAACAAAAAGAGTTGAACTCTTCTCAGGCTACAAGAGCTTCGAGCCGAACTCTGCTGAGGTAGCTCTCCTCCTCTGCCCATAGCTTCTTAGATTCCTCCATCAGGACTCTCCTCTTTAGCCCCTTTTTTTTAGAGGTCCCCTTTCAGCGTCCCTTTTAGAAGAGGTCCCCTCCCTCCGGATCCCTTTTTTAGAGTTGTCTCCTTCCAAAAAAACCCCCAGGGTCCTCCCTCTTCTCTAACTATTCATAACTATTTATAGAGGAGTTAGAGTGAAACCAACCCCTTAAATCTCTCCATAATGAGAGGGGTGTAACTAACTCCTTAAATCTCTCCATAATGGGAAGTTATTCCCTATTATGTGGAGAGAAAATGGGATGTAACTGACTAAGTTCGTGGCTATCAGTTATAGCAGAAATGCGGGTCTCGCGCTGGACGCGGACCTCGCTTTGATGTTGAGACGCGGAGCTCACAGGCTCGCGTCTGTGTTAGAACGCGGAGCTGCTCAGGCTCGCGTTTGAGTTGAAACGCGACCTTCGCGTCTGACAAAGGATGTGAGGTCCGCGTCTGGCGACCTTCGCGTTTGACTAAGAAAGGACGCGAGGTCCGCGTCTGGCGACCTCCGTGTCTGATATTGGAACGCGAGGTCCGCATCTGGCGACCTCCGCGTTTGACATAGAAAGGACGCGAGGTCCGCGTCTGGCGACCTCCACGTCTGACATTGGAACACAATGTCTGCGTCTGGGAAGTTCGCGTTTGGGAGGTTCGCGTCTGAGGCTGGAAGCTATCTCCGCATCTGGGAGGTTTGCGTCTGAGGCTTTGTCTTAAGTAATTTTTATTTTTTTGATAGCCTACAATAAGTATTCACTACAATAAGTATCTATATAACATAACTGTGTTCAGTATACGAGAGTGTCCGTGTAACAATGATACCAGCACATAAGTAATAGTGTCCGGTGTATCCGTGTAACAATAACACAACCACGTAAAATAATAGTATCCAGTGTAATATAGTATCCGTGTAGCAGTGTTACATGTACATGCAACGTGAGTGCCCATAAATACAATTAATGCATCCCTAAACTGGTATAATGATTTTTATATTATTAAACTAATCGATACCTCAGAGTAACTAAATACAAGTATTTCCGCTATCATATTTCAATTATCAATTTATTTCTAAACCTGGATTTTCTTTATCAATTTCTTTTAATTATTCAATCTTTTATTATTTACTGAACATATTAAGGAGTAGTCATGCATATTCTAATTACAGTGGTTTATCAGTAATTACAATTTAATAACTAATATTTATAAATGATTTACAATATTTATGTTTTATTTATTAAAGCAATTAATTAGTTTCATTTAACAAGAAACATATCATTTACAAACGAAAAACACTCACAAAGTTATCACGAGAATGTAATTCATCTTCCTACGATCGCAAAGGCTCCAGAATTGTCCAAATCGGACTATGGATGCTCCAGATATCGCCAAAACACTAAAATCATAATAAAAGGGTTAAATATGTAATTTAAAGAATTAAAATGAAATAAATTTATTTAACATGGGTTTATGTAAAAATTACCTTATTGGGTTTAAAAACAGGTTTGGGCTCTTAATGTGTTAGGTTTAGTTCCGATATCCAAAGCCATAACTTAAGTGATGGGTTAACGGGTATGGGTTATTGGGGTTTTGGTTTTTAATCCAATAAGAGAGAGGGAGAGAAAGAGAACGAGAGAGAAGGGAGTAGGGAGGTGGAGGCCTAACGTGGGGTGGCGCAGCCTGGGCAGCGTGGCCGTGCGACGCCGACGACCGGCCAGAGGCAGCAGTCTGGCCGGCCGACCAGTGGTGGGGGTAGGGGGAGAGAGAGATGGGAAGTGAGAGGGGGAGGAAGAAGGAGAAGTAGAAGGGGTGCTGGTGGTGGTTTGATAAGGGAAGGCGGTGCGGTGGTGGCTCAGAGGCAACATAGTAGCGGTGGGCTGGGTGATCGGCCAAAGGAGGAGGTGAGGTTGAAGAAGTAGCAGAAGAAGAAAAGAAGGAGAAAAGAAAGAGGAGATAAGGAAGGAGGAGGTGACCGCGATGGTGGCCACCTGGGCCTGGCCAGTGGCAGGTCTGGGTGGCGGCGGTGGTCGTCCGTGGGTAGAGAGAAGAATAAAGGGAATGGGTGTGAGGAAAATATGAAGAGAGAGAGAGAGAGATAGATAGATAATATTGGGGAGAAAAATAGTGAGAGTGAGAGACAGGGAATAAGAAAGAGCGTGTGTGTGAGAGAGAAGAGATAAGAAGGGAAGCCGGTGGAAAGGAGGTGATAGAAAAATCAAGAGAAGGGGAGAAAGAAAAAGAGAGAATAGTTAAAATTTTATTTAATTAATATTATTTAAATCGATCAAAATTCGACTAGTTCCAAACGGTTTCCAAAAATTTTGTAAAATAACAAATATTACCCGAAGGAGTAATGTGAAATTAGATTCAAGAAATTCAGTCTGGTTTGTAAAATCATGGAATGTATCAGCGATACCGGTCAACACCGGTTCGACCGAATTTTGAACTAATTCAGAAAAATCTCTAAAAATGTCTGAAAGTGAAAAATATGGTCTTGAAGAATAATTTGAAAATATATTCTGCAAACTCAACTCCATTTGTGAATTAAAAATCATAGAGCCGATTATCGTATCGGTTGACGTCGATTTCGGAGATTTTTCAAAATAATCTAGAAAAATTTCAAAAAATGTAAAATATTAGAAAATGATATCTGAAACTGAAATCAGTTCAATCTGACTACCAAGAAGGTCAAATCAATTTTGTACGTTGTATCAAATAATGATACTGTGATACGTACATCTAGGGTCGGGGGTTACAGTTTGTGCCTCAGTGTTCAGATCAGAAGCTTCAATATTTGCCCAATATTGTGAAGGAATTTGAGAAAGAAGGCCAAACTGTGTGTGAGAGAGAGAGAGAGAGAGAGAGAGAGAGAGAGAGAGAGAGAGAGAGAGAGATTGCTTGTTGTTGTATTTTTTTCACCATGAGATCAACCCTACGGTTTTCCTTGTGTGAAGAAAACAACCAATTCAATTTCTATTAAATAAATACACAATTAACACGCAAATAAATTCCACTAAATTCAAAATTTAAATCTCTCTTCAATTGGCATAAAACACACGAGAGAAAAAACAAATAGGGAAACACCCGATCAGTTGGAAACGAGAAGAAAGAAATAATGCAGATTGGGTCCATTTTGGATTTATGTCAATAAACCTAAAACCCAATAGATCTTAACCCACACAAAATAGATTGGGCCAAAGCCCATGATTTTTTTCCTCAAGTTTTCATTTTTAAATTATTAAATTCAACATAAACTACGACATCTAAGCAACTAAGCAACGTGCACTTGGTGCGCAAAACTCATAGCTAGTATATTTAAGTTCGGCACAAGCGTGAGAGGGGCCAACCTATAAGGCTAGGGTTAGATCCAAATTTGATTTGCTTTAGATTGATTTTGTTAAGATGAGGTTTTGGTTTTCTAATTCTAATTAGACATTTTTTTATAGCCGTACATTTTCAAATACTGAGTTTGGACTAACAGTGTATATCAATATTATCAATACAAAGTTTAACCAAAACTTTCATTTGTTAGATTGTGGACTAATAATTATATTAATACTATCAATACGAAGGTTTGTTAAATTATTTACCACCACGTGATAAAAGGCATGGAAACTAATCCCTATTATATATATATCTATAAATATATTCATCATTATACAAAACCATCACACACCCAAAAAAAAAAAGCTACCAAATTGTGATAGAGATTTTTCGACACGATTGATCAAGCGGTCGATTTCACACCACGGGAATAAAAATAAATATCATTAGAAAGATTTAGGGCTTTTGGCAACATAGTTTTCAAAACAAGGGTTACGCTTAAGTTACAATGAAATCAGGGTTTCTAACCCTACAAAACCCAATTTTTAAACTGTGATTACGTTAAAATGAAAAATCTACTCAAAGCGGAGTCTCGTTAACCCCAATTTTATAAGAGTTGGGGCTCTAAATCTCGTTTCAGTAATTTTATGTTGACTCCTAAATGACTCGTAATCCCATTTTGGGCCTCAAAGTCTCTCAACGTAATGGCCCACGAGGCATATGTTTCTCGATCTATAGCCTAATGGCCCAGGCCAAGCTTTATTTTGTTTGCTATGGGCTTAAACTCAATACTATGCTCTGCTATTGGGCTCTGGCAACTGGCTGATTCTTTTACATGCCCAAAATAATTAAACAAAAGTTTATATTTCAATGGGTCAAGTGCTCGTATCCTTATATTACAATCTAAGGAGGCGGTTTAAAACTCTAACATCTCGATTTTTTTCACGATCCGATCGCACATTATCATATTCATATTATAAGATGTTCGCATATAAAAAATCACGTGATTTGTAATTCATTTACTCATTAATCTAATCGTTCTATTTTGTTCACTATTTAAAAACCGTTAATCTTTGAGCTAAAAAAAATAGAATAAACAAACTTCAAATCAGATGATTTTTTATATACATACATCTTATAATACGAATATAATAATGTGCGATTAGATCGTTAAAAAAAAATTAAGATGTTAGAATGTTAAGCTACCTCTTTTAGATTACAATATAAGCATATTTCAATATATATACTATTAATGAATCATGAAAGGAATTTTCGAGGAAGAAAGAATCTTTTAAACATTTGCAGCAATCAAATTAAGGGCCAAACCAGAACTTTTTGAACTGCAAGAAAAAGTGTTAAAAAACCTAAAAATTTTGGAGGATTTTAGGGGCGGAATTCACTGCGCTGCGAGGAGCACCTTTGCTTTGCCCTACAAACAGTACTCCATCTCTCACTTTCCTTCTTCATTGCTTCTTGTTTGCTTAATGTACTCATTGCTTGCTTGAATGTAGAAGTAACAAATTGAAATTGGATGTTAGTTTATATGAATTCCTTCTATTTATGCGAAAAAAAGATGTGATTCTAGAAGCGAAAGCTTGATTACGTGTTACATTATTCTAATTTTACTCACGGGGATCTTTTGGGTCTTGCCTTTTCTAGGTGTAACTATATTGCTGAAGTCAGTTTTGAGCTTAATTCACTAAAATAAAGTTTTTGTATGAATTGGCATTTCTTAATAGATTGAGGTATAGAGATACATCTGCTCGAAATCGTTGTTAGTCCTAAATTGATTGGACTTGGGAGGAAACAGCTATACAAAAGCAAAATTCTACCAATTTCCAGAAAAAGGGAAAATAAAAAAAAAAGAGAGTAAAATTCTACTTTACCTTACATAAAGAATATTTTGTTTGGAGGATAATTGAAGAAACCTGCTTGAAGTAGAAAGCTGATAATTCTACCTTAGAAATTTTGTTATCTAAACTTCCCTTAAAATTGTGAAAGATGCTATAACCAATTTGCCAAAAAAAAAAAAAATTGCTAAAAATTAGAACTTCAATACAAATTGTTTTATTATCGTCAAACTTTCCAGCGAACCTTTATAAAAGGTTATAAATTTGTGAGGAGCTTGATCATATTCATCCTTGGATGAAGGACTTAGATGAAAGGGTTGTGAAAGCATGATCATGGGACTAGGACTAATCCCTATCAATGCTCCTAAATATGTATTATGGTCATGACCAAAATAAAAGGTGAGCACTCTTGACCAAATGGCTCTAGATGTACCATGTCTGTTAATATGTAGCTCAACTATGATCCTTAGATAGTTGAAAGTGACAATAAGTTTAAGTTCACCTTTTACCAATGCTACCAAATTGAGTTGAGTATTATGAGTTGTCTTTCTAGTTTTTATTTGTATATCCTATTGAATTGTATATTCTCTAACAATTCATATACGTTGTTGTCCCCATCGCATTATCATTAGATAATAGTTTATGAAGGTCAAGAGATTTTGTCAATGTCGAGTACTTCGCTAACATATATTGCATCCGTCAACAAAGAAGTTACACATTCACACGACACAACTATATCTCCAAATATCCTTATATTCAACACCTCCTCGTTTGTCTTTGCTTAACGAGTGTCAATGCTAAAGGTTCATAGTTAAAGAATTAGAAAGGATTGAAGAATTTCTTTTTCCGAAGTAAAAGATGGATGTTACGTTTGTGCAATACAATAGTATTATGTAGCACAGGCACTTCTATCATGGAGCTGTGCCGTGTCTGAAACGTGTTCGACACGCGTGTTGGACACGTGTGTCTTGTGTGTATTTTTAAGAATTTGCCGCGTGTCCACGTGTCATGTCCATTCAACGTTGCCATGTCGTGCAACATAAACCATATATATAGAAATTGAAGGACTAAAGATGAAAGTTGCTTACTTTGAACAACTAGTTGGCAACGGCTAGTTTGTAATAAGTAGTGCTGGCAATGACTTTTTGAAGGATTTGTAACAATTATTTTCAAAATTGTCTTGTTGAAGACATTCAAATGCATAGTAAGAACAAGCTTTCAGGGACATGGTATTGGCTTCTTTCTTTCAGAATAGAGTTAAAATAACTCCATTTCATACCCAAACAGTCACTAACGATAAGATAATTGGAGGTGCACGGAGACATGGGCTTGCAAAATGTTGTTGGGTAACTTGTACATCCACTTGATAGATAACTCTAGTTTTTTCAACTCTTTATCTAAACAGGTCCCAGAAGTAAGTCTTTGTTTATTAATATAATCTGCTAATCCATATCTGCAAACCTTCTAGGCACTTGATATGTAGAATTTCTTACCATTAGTTTTAGGAGTACATCCAAATGTTCTCATAACTATATTTGGATATCCCTTTCGGTTTTGTTAAAGATAGTCGGTTTTACTGCATATAAAATGTCTAGCCAAGTAATAATGATAAGCCGATTTAGAATGATGTATTTGACCAAAGTTCCACATATTTAAAAGAGAAGATATTTCCAGTAGCTTTTTTGAGGGAAAGTTTTTTCTAGAGTTGAAAACCGTATGTTGTGTTTTTTAGAGTTAGAGGAGGCAAAGCTTCAACAAGTAAGTTGAAGCTTAGGAGTAAATTTTCTCAGCACATCAAAAGGGGACCTTTTCTTTCAATTGAATGGGCTGTCATGGAACGTGCATCCAACTTTCAGGTTTCCTTCAACCTATCCTTCTACCTTTGGCACAAATCACGCTTTGAGCAATCTGCCTCAATATGAAGAGGGTATTTATATAATTGCATTGCTATTTAGTCTACTTCAAATGCTTCATTGGAACATGTGCGTGATGAAGAACCTCTAGAACCTCAGATGTTTCTGGGCTATCAATTGGGGAGTGGTATGATGACTACATTGTTGTGAAACGGACTGCACCCACGACCAATCGCTGAGGCAGCGCAACAGAAGTAACACATGATCGACGAGCAATGAGAAGAAAAAGAGAAGGAAGAAGATATTTCAAAGTATAGAAAGCCAACAAACAATTTAACGTATTTCTACCGATCAAACAGATCGTGCGTACGTCCATGGGAGAAGGAGAGAAAAACTTTATTAAACTTGTACAATAAGAAACACTTACACCTCTCACTAAGAAGATTACAAACCCTTTAATGGCCGCCTAGAACAACAAACCCTTGTGGCTAAAGCTTCTCACGCGAATCTCTTTTTTTGATGAATTACACTTTTTAGGAATTGCTAATTCATTGAATACATTGAAGGTCAAACCCAATGGTTTATTTATAGACCATAAAACTCTCTTAGTCTTATACAAACTTCATCAATACAAACGATCACCGCCTCAGAGAAAAGAAAACTCGAATCCAATTCAAAATGAAAACAGATCCAGAAAAAAAAGTCAGACCCGACACTAGTCGACTAGGTCCTAATATAAATTGACTAATAGCATGCATTAGTCAACTATACCCAATTATTAGTCGACTATTCTGACAAAATTCAAGAACCCAACTCTCTGTTGGTTACCACTAGTCGACTATACCAATATATAAGTCGACTAATTCTTATCATTAGTCGACTATACCCAATATAAGTCGACTAAAACTGTGCACAGCTCCTTGTGCACATCCGTTCTTTAATTTTTAAAGTTTCGTCTACCTTCACTACGTATTCCAGTCATAATCCTAACAATCTCCCTCTTGACTTAATTAGTCTAAGTCCGAGAATAGCCACCATGCTCCATGTGCTCACATCAATGCACAATTGAACAACTCTTGATTTCATCTCCATCTCACTCTCTCTTCTCCATAACCCCCTCATGGGGTTCACAACTTGATTAGGTCGAATAAGTTCAGGCCTGACCTGAACTTAATTACCTAACGATCTCCTTGATCCTTATAAGATTTATGAGAATTTACTCCATCATAAAAGTAACGATCTGGACTTTCTTGTTGTGTACCGGCGCCGCCCAGTTCCAATCTACTTTCGGGGTAAAACTGAACATCCGAGCTTGAAATCATCATAGTCTCTGATTGTTCCACAATCTCCGATCTTGAAGCCGAGAATAACTGCAATCCACCAATTGTAATCTCCAGATTTCGCAATATGTAAACATCACCGACACGTTTGGCCTGAAACTTAACATGGGCTTCTTTAAAAACTTTCATAAGATCATCTTCAGAACTGAAATTGAACCCTTCTCCTTGTAGGATTTCAAGAGTGATAAGATTGGAGATTCGAGAACATGATGAACGCCTTGAAGAGTAGTGATGCATCCATCATGAGAACGAAACTAGATTGTTCCTTTACCAATCACCTTGCTTGTAGCAGAATTTCTCATGAAGATCTCTCTCTTGAACCGAAGTGTATAATTTGAACATCTTCCTATTGGAACTGATATGCTGTGAACATTCAGAGTCAATAATCCATCTTTGTTACTGACCAATCTGTCTTTAACAGATCAAACGTCATACTGTTCTTCATCCCCTCCAGCTGTTGGCCCAATGGTACACTCTCTGATTTTATTTTGATGATTAACAAAGCACATGAAATTATTCGGTATTAATCAAGTTCAAGTGTTTAAGTTTTTCTGGTTCAAAGGATGGTTGTTTTACTCTTCCTCATAAGGAAGGTGTTCAAGTCTCAAGATCACTCAAGGATGGGTTCAAGTTTTGACGATCAAGATTGACTTTTGGAGAAGTTCACATAAAGATTGCTTGAAGACTTATAGAACAAATGTAATAGATTGTTTAACTGTAGAATATAGAATTGATGCTCAAGAAGTCATATACAAAATACAAGTTTTCATTTCTAGTTTTTCGGTTTTGGTATTTTACAAGGATTGATTTTAATGCATGTCCTATATTTTTCATATTTTTATATCTTATTTCAAACATGTATCTCATAGCCTATGTGTTGTCAAATCACATTTCAAACTAGTTTTAAGTATTTAAAAATGAATTCTAAATCAAAAACTATCTTTAAAAATATTTTTTGGGTTGGGTCGGTCGACTGGTCAGTTGAACGGACCAGTGCATCAGAAATGCACTACGGGCAGCCTGTGCACTTTTGTATGTGCACGTTTGTCGGGCGACCGATTGGCTGACCGTCAAACCTAGCGGTCGATCGATCGGTCGATTGACTGTCATAATTTTGGAGCACCCTAGTCTCGGGTGAGATTGGACGACCAGGCGGTCGACCGACAAGTAACGACTATTTTTTTTATTTTAGGCAGCCGACCAACCGGCTGGTCGACCGAAGTTCTGCAACTGCTACAGTAACATCTAGTTTTAAAATTCTGAGACTTTTAATTTTTTTCTCTAATGGGATATTTGTTCTTTTTGGGTTTAATCACCCTCTTAATACCCTGATAGACCCCTCTAATGATATTTATCACTTGCCTATATATATAGTTCATTTGGAGAGGATTAGACATAGAGAAATATTTTGATTTTGGAAAATATTTTGAAAAATCAAGTTTATTTCTTTTTGCAATTGCTCTCATTTTCAATCCAATTTGTACAAGTTTTCAGTTCTTAAGTTCATTCATTTCAGCTGAATTTTTTCTCTTTCACAACTTCTTGAGCTTCACTTCCCTTTATATACTATAAGAAGTTGTAAAAAAGTGTTTGTGATCTTCGTGATCACCAAGAGCTTATAAACCTAGGCTTTATGCTACCTCTTGTGTAGAGAATTAAGAGTTGGAGTTGTGTACTTCGGTCTTATGTAGACCTTGTAGTTTCTTTGTGGAGGTTTCTTTGTGAAAGATTCTTTGTGGATAGTAAAATCTTTCACATGGTGAAGACGAGGACGTAGAGCTTTGTACTTGAAGCTCGAAACAAATCTAGGAGTGTTTGCAATTGCTTTCTCTCTTGCTCTACTCTATTTGCTATTACTCACTATTGTTTTTTCTTTCATTGCACTTGCTATTCATTTCTTATATCATCTCTATTTGTCTGTTTTTACTCTCTCAATCAAGAAGGCAATTGAGCATCTCAACTCATTGTCTGGAGGAATATAGAGGAGAAGTTCTATGGCCCTTCATAAAGAATCCAACTTTACTTCTTGATTTGAGTTAACCGTTCGCATCATTCATTTTAATTGCAGCATTTCTGTATTTGATTAGCATTACACTTATTCACCCCCTTAGGTCTACTTTCAATTGGTATCAGAGTCTTGAACTCTAGTTTTTGGTTTAACCATCTTAGAGAGATCTTCTTGCTAATCACTCACTCATTTGCATCATTTGCTTGTTTATTAAGCTGGAATACATGACCGAAGGTATTAAGGCTCTCTACCCAAATTTAATAGCCTTAACTTTCCTATATGAAGTTAAGATGACCGTTTTCTTGCAGTCTCTAAGAAGTCGGGTTGTAAAGACGGTGACAAAATCATTTAGTGCACCCGATGGTAATAGGGACACTGGTCTGAAATTGCTACCAAGGAGTTTGATGCTAATGTTAGGGCACACTATGCGTTACTTCAAGCCTTAAATGACGATGATATTGCTAGGATAATATATTGTAAATCCGCCTACGAGATTTGGTCACCCTTGATTGTCACACACGAGGGGACATCACAAGTCAAGAGAGCTAAAATTGTCTCTTGCGTTCCCAATATGAAATTTTTTTCATGAATGAGAATGAATCCATTGATGAAATGATTACCAAGTTTACTAAAATTACAAATGGTTGTTTTCTATAGGTGATGAAATTAACAATGATCAAAAAATGAGGAAGGTCATAGTGCACTTCCACCATTATGTGAGGTCAAGTCTACTACTTTGAAGGAGTTAAATGATAAGGAAGAGATGGAGCTTATTTATCTTATTGGAAATTTAAAAACCTATGAGATGAAAAGACTAGAGAGGAAAAGGCACCATAAAAGAAGAAGATTCTTGCTTTTAAATTCACTCTTACCATCTCTGATGATAAAGAAAATGATCAAGAAGATGATGATGATTTGTCCCTCCCTGTGAAGAATGTAAGAAAGATGTACAATAAGGTCAAGTTCAACAATCGAAGAAGATGGCAAGGGAAGGAGGACAAGAAGATTGTTTTCTACAATTGTAGAAAACTCGGACACATTATTGTCGAGTGCTCGGAGACCAAAAGAAAAACCACAACCTCCAAGAATCCTTACAAAAAGAAGGCCTTGAAGGCAACATGAGATTCGGAGAGTGACTTCGAAGAAGATGTGGACATGGCTAATGTGTGTTTCATGGCAAATGAGAACAGATCCAAGATAACATCCGAATCTTCACTTGATGAATATGAGTTTCTATGTATGAATGGGTGAAGCTTTTGAAGAACTTTCCAACGACTATAATTTTTTTAAAAAGTATTTAAAAATGAAAAAAAATGAACTTATTCAATATCAACTAGTTGTTATTTCCAAAGAAAAGAACTTTTATCTTTCACACTTCAAAAAACACAAAAGGATTTGATGCACATAAAATTTCATGCGAAGCTAAATTTCTTATCGTTGATGAAATGAGATTTTTCACTTTGAAAAATAAAATTAACTTTTTGAGTAATGTTTTGAAAAAGTGTGAATTTGACAAAACTAGATTAGAATCCATGTTTTCAAAGAGGTAAACTCAAAGGAAACCACACACTTATTATGTTTTATACTTTCACATTCATGCTCACACAAGCTCATTCACATGTTCACCATATCACTTATACACATGCTCATCATGCTCACACATCATGCATTTTATTATATCAAGATGTATACATGCACCTATTGTGGCTGCAAAAGTCATTTGACTAAGTTTTGTTATAATAAATTGAATGCATCCAACAGTCATGTATAGGTTCGAAAAACTAACATTCTAGGACTCAAGAAAGTTTGGGTACCAAAATTAACTTCTCCATTACATGATATAAGTACGCACCAAAGTTCTAAGACGTAGGGAGCAGTGTGTACTTTAATAGTGGTTGTTCAAAGCACATGACTTAGGATATCAACAACTTTGCAACTCTATCAAGGTATCATGAGGGTGACACCGTCATCTTCGGAGATGATTCAAGGGTAAAATTGTTGGTATATGTAGTATCAAGTTTGACTCATCTCCTTTGATTGAAAATATTGTTTGGTAGATAGACTTAAACATAATCTATTAAGCATTTGTCAACTATAAGACAAAGGCTTAAGGATTATTTTTGATGACTCGACTAGTGACATTTTGACAAGAAAATAAATACTTGTGTCCTTTATGATTTTCGTGAAAACAATATTTATATAATTGACATGCTTAATTTAGAATGCAATGCCACTTGTTTGAATGCTTTTATTGAAAATTCTTGGTTATGGCATAGGAGACTAGGCCATATTTCGTTTGATCATCTATCTCGAATTAATCTAAGGAATTGGTAAAGAGTATTCCTAATTTGAAACTTGAAAAAGATCGCATTGTGATGCGTGCCAACTTGAAAAATAAATCAAGTCCTCTTTCAAATCAATCAAGGATATCATGACACCAAGACTTTTAGAATTGATACATACGAATTTGTTTGGTCCAATCAAAACCAAAAGTCTTAGTGGTGATCGATTGTTTTGTTTTAATAATGATTTTTCAAGATTTACATGATTTTTTAGGAACATAAAGATGAAGAATTTTTACATTTTAATATATTTTTGAAAAAGGGTTGCAAAAAGATTTTTCGATTTTACGCATAAGTAGTGATAGAGGTGGTGAGTTTGTAAACCACTCCTTTATTATTTATTGTGAAGAAAATGGAATCAAATATGAACTTTCATGTCCTAAAACTCCACAACAAAATGGAGTCATTGAAAGGAAGAATCACACTCTCCAAAAGATGACTAATGATCCCTCAATATCTATGGGCCGAGGCCATAAACATCTCATGTTACATATCGAATTGAGTTTATTTTCGTAAAAATAATAGTTCTAAAACTCTTTTTGAGATTTATTATTTAAGAATACTAAATGTCTCCTATTTTAAAATTTTTGGTTGCAAGTGTTTTGTTTTGAATACAAAAGTAATTTGGAAAAGTTTGATCCAAAATCCTTTGAAGCTATTTTTATTGGGTATTCTAACACTAGTAAAATCTATAGAGTCCTCAATAGGTCAACTTTAACTATTAAGAGTCTATGCATGTAAAATTTGGGGAATCTAATTTTCTTGTGAAGAATAATGTAGAAATTGATTTCTTAGGTGAAGATATTGAAAATATTTCATTGAAGGGCTCGCCGGCTCAATAAGATAAAGACAAACAAAAAAATAATACAAATGGTAAAGTCCAAGATGTTGAAGTGGAGCCTACTCAACCACTTTCAAAGAATTAGAGATATGCTGCTAGCCATCTCAAGGATCTGATCATAGGTGATGTATCCAAAGAGGTAACTACTCGTTCTAAACTCAATGATATTTGTGATCATTTTGCGTTTATTTCTCATATTGAGCCCAAGAACATCCTCGAAGCCGAGGGCGACTCATATTGGTTGCTTGTAATGCAAGAAGAACTCAATCAATTGAGCGCAATAAGTTTGGCATCTTATTCCTAGGCTCATAATAGACCAACTATTGGTACTAAATAGATCTTTAGGAATAAGTTGGATGACCCAATGTTATACTCAAATCGAAGGCATCAATTTTGAGGAAACCTTTGCACCCGTAGCACGGTTAGAAGCCATACAAATGACACTTGCCTTTACTTCTTTCAAAGATTTTAAGTTTTTTCAAATGGATGTTAAAAGCACATTTTTGAATGATTTTATTGAAGAGGAGGTGTATATTGAACAATGAGTTTGTTGACCCTACACATCCGGATTTTATTTTTAAACTTAATATGGCTTTATATGGTTTAAAATAAGCTCCAAGAGTTTGGTATGAAAGATTGAGTTGTTTTCTTATTGAAAATTGTTTTATTAAAGGTAAAGTTGACACTACATTATTTACAAAGCGTGTACACAATGATATCTTGATAGTGCAAATATATGTTAATGATATCATTTTTGGATCTAATGGAAAGCTTTGTAAGGATTTTGAATCATGCATGAGAGAAAAGTTTGAAATGAGTGTGATTGGTGAGCTCAACTATTTCCTTGGACTCCAAATTAAGCAAAAGAGTGATGAGATTTTCGTCCGTCAAGTCAAGCATACAAAAGAACTAATTAAGAAATTTGGGATAGAAGATGCGAAAATTAGCAAGACTTCCATGGCTACTACAACCAAACTTGACAAGGATGAACAAGGTTAAGATGTTGATATTGAACTCTATCGTAGCATGATTGGTAGTTTGCTTTACTTGACGGTTAGTAGGTCGGACATTATGTTTTTATTGTTTGTTTGTATACTAGATTTCAATCTTGTCCTAAATAGTCACTTAATTGCGGTAAAACGCATTATTGATATCGTAGGGGATTACTAGAATGGACTTATGGTATCCGAAGACCGAATAATTTTCAATGATGAGTTATTCGGATGCTGACTGTGCCAGTTGTAGAGTGGATAGGAGAGCACTAGTGAAACTGGTCAATTTCTCAAAATTGTTTCGTTTCATGGTCTTTCAAGAAACAAAAAGCCCTCTCAACAGCCGAGGCAGAGTATGTTGTGGTCGGGGCTTGTTGTGCACAAGTCCTTGGAAGAAGAACATACTCTCCTTGATTATGATTTGCATTATGATCATATTAAAATATTTTGTGATAATATTAGTATCATTCATATGATCAAGAATGCAAATCAACATAGTAAGACTAAGTACATAAAAATTCGATATCACTTTCTTAGAGATCGTTATGAAAAAGGAGATATTGAAATTGATTATGTTTTTACCGATTTCAATTAGCGGACATTTTTATTAAATCACTTGATTATAAAAGATTTTCTTTTATTTGTGGTGAGTTGAATGTTTGCATTATGGATTC
The DNA here is from genome assembly GCA_038442645.1 of Agave tequilana. Taxonomy (NCBI): domain Eukaryota; kingdom Viridiplantae; phylum Streptophyta; class Magnoliopsida; order Asparagales; family Asparagaceae; genus Agave; species Agave tequilana. The sequence continues at coordinate 29,353 of JAVJIF010015215.1, read as the reverse complement.
ATGAAATTTTCATTTAATTAGTATTCATATTTATATTTAAATTGATATACTACTTTCAATTGTTTATTGGTATTATATTTTCAATTGGTATTTAAATTAGTATCTTTTAGTATATTTGTTCTTTCAATTACTACCAAAGATTGGTATATTACTTCAATTTTTTTTACATTTGAGTTTGTTGTCCCTTTTTGATATATAACAAAAAAGGGGAGAAGATTTATGGGTTATTTATTTGAGAAGAGAAGATTTATTTTAGCAGTTACCTCTCTAGATTTATGATTTAGCAATTACCTCTATTTTCCTTTCTCATGTTTGTATGCATTGTTTCTTTTGATTGTTATTGGTTTCTTACTTTTTATTTTATATTTTTTATTTGGTGGTTGGAGACATGAAAGGAGGTTGGTCCGTTTATGCATAATGTTCTATATTGCACATCTATACCTATATGCATATGACTTGGAGTTATTATTGTTACATCATTTAGTCATGAATGATTGAACTTGATATATAAGTATAATTTTAGAGGGAGCTTTTCAAGCTTTACATTATTGTTTGGGTTCAATAACTCATATGTTTTTGTCATCAAGAAGGGGAGATTGTTAGCCCAAGGGTACACTCTCCGGTTTTGTTTTGATGATTACAAAAGACATGAAGCTATTCGGTACTAATCAAGTTCAAGTGTTTAAGTTTTTCAGGTTCAAAAGATAAGTTCTTTTTACTCTTCCTCATAAGGAAGGTGTTTAAGTCTTAAGATCACTCAAGGATGAGATTCAAATTTAGACGATTAAAATTGACTTTCGGAGAAGTCCACTTGAAGATTACTTGAAGACTTATAGGACAAATGTGAGAAAATAGATTGTTTAAGTGTCTAATATAGAATTGATGCTCAAGAAGTCACACACAAAATACAAGTTTTCATTTCTAGTTTTTCGATTTTGATATTTTACAAAGATTGGTTTTTGATATATGTTTATATTTTTCATATTTTTATATCTTGTTTAAAATATGTATCTCATAGCCTATGTGTTGTCAAATCACATTTCAAACTGGTTTATAATATTTAGAAATGAATTTTAATCAAAAACTTTCTTAAAATATTTTTTTGGATTGGGTCGGTCGACCGGCCGATCGACCGGACCAGTGCATCAGAAATGCACTGCGGGCAGTCTGTGCACTGTGCATGTGCACATTTGTCGGGCGACTGACTGGTCGACCTTCAAACCAGCGGTCGACCGACTGTCAGAAATTGGGGCACCTTAGTCTCAGGTGAGATTGGACGACCGGGTGGTCGACCGACAAGTAACGATTATTTTTTTGTTTTAGGCAGCCGGTCGACCAAAATTTTGTAATTGCTACAATAACGACTAGTTTTAAAATTTGAAACTTTTAATTTTTTTTATCCAACGGGTATATTTATTCTTTTTGGGTTTAATCACCCTCCTAATACCCTGATAAAGCTCTTTACTGATATTTATCACTTGCATATATATATATATATATATATATATATAGTTTATTCCTTTAATAATATATATCCCTTCAGTGATATTTATCACTTGATTTTGGGAAATATTTTGAAAAATCAAATTTATTCAAAGGAGAAAGTTTTCTAGTTTTCTTTTTTCAAGTGCTCTAATTTTCAATCCAATTTCTACAAGTTTTCATCTCTTAACTGCATTCATTTCAACTGAATTTTTCTCTCTTTGATGGGGAGATTCTGTCTCTTCGTTTTAAATAACCGCAAGTGCACGGTCGTTCGATGTAGCACTCGAGGGTCGGTCCACAGGGACAGGTGGTTCTTTTGGTTTTCAACACTTCTAGACGAATTGATCAAAGGTTTTGTAGGAGTTTTGTTCTGAACTATATGTTAATTTAGAAAAGTGAGCACTTAGGATCGAATCCCCTAAACTAGCATCAAGTGGTCAATCTCGGACTCCATACTAGTTTGTTGTTACTCACCAAAATCTCTATCCTAATAGGCAAATTAAGTCTGACTACTAGATCTAAGCACAAGTTATTGTCCACATTACATGATCCATCAAAAGTAAATAAAATCAACAACTTAAATTAAATGCAGAAAAGAGTAGTAAAACCCTAAGCATGGACCATAAACCTCAGACACATAACCTGTCAAATACCTAGTTGTTCTAGAAATAATCTCCTATAAGTTGTCGGTCAATTGGTGAGTGTACAACATTAGATAGGAGATCCAACAGATGACTACAAAATAATTTAGCTTAGGTTCATCTCCCCTAGGTACTTGAGAAAATCTAGTTAAGCATAATTAAACTAATAACAAGATACTTTTTAATAAATCAAGCATAACTATCTTACTAATAAATTAATTGCCAATTGTTGAAATGGACTAAAACAGCACCCTAAATAATAATGGCAGCAAGTCACTAAATCAATTAAACCAATATATATTAATTAACACTTACTTACCTATTATTTACCTTAACATGCAAAGGATTCCCTTCTTGGCTGTGTTGCAAAAATGGAAGTAGACCCCACCCTATAGCACTTGGGATGTTGATGACAATTGAAAGGAATTGTGTTGCGCCCTTCCCTGCATTGATCTTGACGCCAGGCCACAAACACACAGGACACACCAATACAAATTAAAAGATAATTTAATCCATAATCCAAATAATAAATTCTAACAAAGGCCCTCTCCCAGCCACTAAAAAAAAAAGAAAAATAACAAATAAAAAAAACCTAAAAATAAAAACCTAGAAAACGGCCTCCTCCAAACCGCAGCCCTCTCTACTCCTTATATAATAAGGAATTTTTACAAAAAAGGCCCTTTGAAATATATCTATTACATAATAATTCGTTTCCAATTCAGACAGATTTTTTAAATGACCAATACAGGCAGTCAAATGGAGGAATTAGCTAAAGCTATCAACATGAAAGTTGTAGATCTTTGAATTCTCTTTCCGTAGAATCTTGAATGATTTCGTTCGGAGTCCTGTAGCTCAAGTTATGATCAAAATACCGCAACGTATTTGGAAAGTAACCCTCAATCTTTTACAAATTGCGTGATTTTATTGCTGAAAGTAACCAGATTCCTCTTTCTCTTTCTTTTACCTGTTTCCTGCAAAAATTCAATCAACTATACCCGAGTAGCATTATTTATAGACAAATGATAGATAAATATGGGCATGAAAATGTGACAAAAATCGTGCTGATCAAAATACCCCCACACCTATCTTTTGCTAGTCCTCGAGCAAAACTAATAAAAAGAAAAAAAAACTAAACTACTCTAACTCACTTTCGTAGGAATCACGGTTGCACTTAGCATGTGCAACAAGCCGTTAAACACCTAGGTTACCCTTAGAAGACGAGTTTTGTCTCGTGAGGGTTTTCAGTGGATTACACCCACAAAATCTAAGAAAGTTAGAGATTAAGAAATAAATAAAAGTAAAATAAGGATAACCGAAAATCAAGAAAAGAAAAACAAATCAATTTTTTTAGTTAACTAGCTAGCAAGATCATCAATTTCCTTGAGTTTCATTTTCAAGTAAACCTCAATTCAAGATATCATATTGGCTATAAAATAAAGTCTCAAATGTAAAACTTTACACCACCTGTCCTAAGTTTCAGATCTATGTACCCCGTGATCGTGATATAGTTCTTAAGCTTGGGAATATTTAATTACAACTTTCATATTTTTTTCTTTTTGTGATAACAAATTTTTTTCTTCTTTTTCTTTTTTTTGAATTTTTTTTTAACTATCTTTCACGTAGATACCAAGGCTTCCTGAGGCCAAGGCACTTAGCTAATTGATAATCAAAATTATTATGTTTTTATAATGTCTTATCTTATTAGGCTTTCTCAGCTACCCACATAGTGAGCTTTGGGCCAATGCTCCCAAACTAGATGGTCTTAAGGCAATAAGTGTAAAGACACTCCTACGGACTTAATTACTCAAGCAACTGAGGCCACAAAACAAGACTTATTAATATCTATTTTATTATATAATAAATCTTTTTTTTCTCTTTTTTTCTTTAGTTGCAATCAATATCCCAAGCCTATGAACTAATAGTGTAAGTGCTATTGGGTACATAATCACTTAGACTAAGTTTAGATGGTATGTCCGTTTTAGATTCTAATCTTTATTTTAAGACTTTATAATTCTTTCATCTTGATCTTATCTTTAAAATCCACTCATGGATACTAAATCACTCACATACTAGCTAATTATTTGCCGAAAATTTTCAAATTTTTCACAATTTTTTTTAAGGCTCTAGATAAAGAAAGAAAAGAGAAATAAAGTGAAAACCCTAAAACTAAAACAAAACCAAAAAAACTCCTAAAACAGAAGAAATATGTGAATCTTCCCCCCCACACCTAAACTGTGTCATGTCCTCATGCACACAAATGAATACAGAGATAAAAATAATGTAACATGTAATTTACACATCCAAAACATGCACACAATCATGATGATCATGCAATCCAAGCACACAAAAGATACAGAAATGTAAACAGTATGCTAGAATTAGAAATACTCACAGTGCACTAGAAAAATCTAGTTGCAGAAGCAACCAAATTCACTCCATGTGTGTGTACATCCCTGGTTATCTTGTAATCACTTATAATAAACTTGGCACAAAGGTTAGAGAAAAAGATACATAAAACAACTCTTTAGATACCAAACTACATTGACTCAATTGATTAGAAGAGAAATATAAAGACTCACAGACTCAAAAGAAAAAAGAAAAAAATAAATAAATAAATAAAATTAAAATTAGTATACAATGTATAAAGTTACATCTTCCCTCACACCTGTCTTAAGCTATGACGGTTCCTCCCCCTTGATCGCTTTCCACTTTCGAGGTGAGTTCTCTTCAATGAGTTGACATGACTATTAAGAACCCTTCATCATTTTAGCATAACCTCCTTTAAACTTGATCATCATACTCTTTTTCTTTATCCTCTTCCTCCGCTTTCTTCTTTTCAGCAAGTTAGAAAGAGAACTCACTTTCGCAACATTAACTCCTAGCCCAATCTTATTATCTTCATTTTCATGTGAGCAAGCTTGATCAATAGCTAAGAATTTGAGTTCATCGTCAAATATCTCTTCAAAACGTTTATCAAAGAATCCTATGGGGAATGTGTGTCCATCCAATTCATCCAGGAGTAAAAGCTCATCCTCAAAGATCTTTTCAAAGCTTTGTTCGCAGTATTTACAACCATAATTTATTGACTCGTTGTCAATATGATCGTTCGCCATTTCTTGAATCAGGGATGACACATGATTAATCTGTTGATTTATTTCATCAAACATCCTGATCTCTTCCTCACATAGCTCGTCAAAACTTTGGTGAGTACACCCAAAGTCTGAATCCATATGATCATCCTCGAATTCATTTGATCGACTTTGAATCATATTTACTTCAAAGAATTCAGTTTGATGGCTCACTTTTTTGCCCTTCAAGGTTGAAGATATTCAGATCAACTGTCATATTTCCAAATGTGAGTTTCATTAAACCGCTACGACAGTTGATCAAAGCATTCGAAGTTGCTAGGAAGGGTCTACCCAAAATCACAGGAATTTGCCTCTTGGGTTCTCTACAGGTGCAGTTTCAAAGACGACAAAATCAACTGGAAAGATAAATTCACCGACCTTAATTAGCACATCTGCAATCTCTCCTAATGAAACTTTAACTGACCTGTCAGCTAGTTGTAGAGTGACTTTTGTGGGCTTCAACTCACCCACCCCTAACTGCTTGTAAACCGAGTAAGGAAGCAAATTTACACTTGCCCCTAAGTCTAATAGCGCCTTGTCAATAACAGTTGTTCCAATTGTACAGGAAATAGTTGGACATCCAGGGTCCTTATATCACTTGGAGCGCTATTTGGATTATTCCACTGATATTTGCTGCTAGAAAGACCTTCTTCGGCGTTTGATGTGCTCTCTTCTTAGTGCACAAGTCCTTCAAAAATTTAGCATAGGATGGGACTTGTTCAATAGCGTCAAGAAGAGGAACATTCACTTTCACTTGCTTGAAGATTTCTAGAATCTTCTCTATCTGCGCCGTGTGTTTCTTTGGTTTTAATCGGTTAGGAAATGGCGCTGGTAGCTCAAAGGAGGCTCAGTGATTTGCTCAGTTTCTTTATCTTCAGACTGATCTGAGCCAGAAGATGATGGATTAGCCATGGGGAGAGAGGAATTGGTTTGGTCAGGCATCACCACCTGATTGTCAACTTTCTTTCCAGATCGCAAGGTATGAATTGCATTGATTTGAGCATGACTAGACGAATTTGCTCTTGTATCTCTGGGATTAATCTCAGGTTGGCTGGAAAGGTCCCTCTTTCCTTTTCACTCATTTGAGACGACATCTTACTCATTTGCAGCGTGAGTTGTTGAATGGCTTGTTGATTAGACTGCAACATCTGATTTGTCGATTGCATATATGAGTTGAAGTTCTTCTCCATGGTGTTTAACTTTTGATCACTCCCAAATCCTGGTGCCGGCATTGATGGATTTGCATATGTTGGAGTGGATTGTGGTACCACAAGGCCGGTTGTTGTTGTTGATACTGGAATGTGTTTGGCCTCGTGTACTGTGAACCGCTTGGTTGAGAGGTGTTTGTTGCCCCTTCTTGATATCCTCCTCCTTGATTTCATGAAAGGTTAGGGTGATTCTTCCACCCTGGATTGTATGTTGGTGCATATGGATCATTCCTTTGTCGCTGATAAGTGGCGTTCAACTGTTGTCCTTGACTATTCATCAGTGGGTTTGGAAGGAATGAGCAATCTTCTATGACATGAGTTGGAGATTGACAGTTAAAGCAACTTGTACAGAGGTCTGATTTATTTACTTGATCGAACTGCTGAGGAGGAGTCCCCTTGTTTTCCAACACTTCAATCCTTCTCATCAGTGCTGCCATCTTTGCTTCAGTTGCAATGGAGTTTTCGATCGAATGTATGCCACTTCTCGATGTGGTGGTTGAGTTTGTGGTTGGTTGCTTCTCATTAAACCCTTACCACTACATGGTTTTCTCTGCCATCTCTTCGAGGAATATCCATGCAGCGTCATCTGTCATCCTCATGAAGTCACCGTGGCTCATAGATTCAAGAAGAGTTTTCGAATTGTAATCGACACCCTCATAAATTATTTGACAGAGACGCCACTTCTCAATGGCGTGATGGGGACATTGTGCTAGAAGGTCCTTAAACCTTTCTAGGTATCTTCAGAATGGTTTCTTTGTCATATTGACGAAATTGGCTTATCTCACTCCGTATTCTTGCAGTCTTATGCATTGGGAAGAATTTCTTTAGAAAGACTGCGACAAATTCCGCCCACGTTGTGATTGAGTTGATGGTCAGGCTATACAACCACTTTTTAGCATTGTCCCGAAGTGCAAATGAATGAAATGAACCTTAACTTAACTGCATCATCACTCAATTGTTGGATCTTCATCATTGCACAGACCTCTTCAAATTCACTGATGAACATATATGCATCGTCTGATTCCAGCTCGAAAAACCTTGGGAGCATCATGATTTCGTAATTGTTTTCACTAGCCGCTGGGAGTTGGATGCAGGAAGGACGTGATGATCGAGGAGGATACCATCGATCCATAAGAACCGGTTGTGAAACAGTAGTCATTTTGGACTCGTTTGAATCTTCACCAACTAGACGTCCTCTTGAGTCTCGTGACCAAGTTGACATAAATCAGGATCACGGACAAATGGGTGAAGGTGATGTGAAGAGAAAATGATGATGTGGGAATGGACTGAAACTACACTAATTTTTAATTGGGTTTTTATTTTTTATTTTTTATTTTTTTAAATCCGATATTAGTGTCAAAACTAAAGATAGAACACCATGTCCCCGGCAACGGCGCCAAAAACTTGATGGGGAGATTCTGTCTCCTCGTTTTAAATAACCGCAAGTGTACGGTCGTTCGATGTAGCACTTGAGGGTCGGTTCACAGGGACAGGTGGTTCTTTGGTTTCAACACTTCTAGACGAATTGATCAAAGGTTTTGTGGGAGTTTTGTTCTGAACTATATGTTAATTTAGAAAAGTCAAGCACTTAGAATCGAATCCCCTAAACTAGCATCAAGTGGTCAATCTCGGACTTCATACTAGTTTGTTGTTACTCACCAAAATCTCTATTCTTAATAGGCAAATTAAGTCTGACTACTAGATCTAAGCACAAGTTATTGTCCACATTACATGATCCATCAAAGGTAAATAAAATCAACAACTTAAATTAATGCAGAAAAGAGTAGTAAAACCCTAAGTATGGACCATAAACCTCAGACACATAACCTGTCAAATACCTAGTTGTTCTAGAAATAATCTCCTATAAATTGTCGGTCAATTGGTGAGTGTACAACATTAGATAGGAGATCCAACAGATGACTACAAGATAATTTAGCTTAGGTTCATCTCCCCTAGGTACTTGAGAAACTCTAGTTAAGCATAATTAAACTAATAACAAGATACTTTTTAATAAATCAAGCATAACTATCTTACTAATAAATTAATTGCCAATTGTTGAAATGGACTAAAACAGCACCCTAAATAATAATGACAGCAAGTCACTAAATCAATTAAACCAATATATATTAATTAACACTTACTTACCTATTATTTACCTTAACATGCAAAAGGATTCCCTTCTTGGCTGTGTTGCAAAAATGGAAGTAGACCCCACCCTATAGCACTTGGGATGTTGATGACAATTGAAAGGAATTGTGTTGCGCCCTTCCCTGCATTGATCTTGACGCCAGGCCACAAACACACAGGACACACCAATACAAATTAAAAGATAATTTAATCCATAATCCAAATAATAAATTCTAACAAAGGCCCTCTCCCAGCCACTAAAACAAAAAGAAAAATAACAAATAAAAAAAACCTAAAATAAAAACCTAGAAAACGGCCTCCTCCAAACCGCAGCCCTCTCTACTCCTTATATAATAAGGAATTTTTACAAAAAGGCCATTTGAAATATATCTATTACATAATAATTCGTTTCCAATTCAGACAGATTTTTTAAATGACCAATACAGGCAGTCAAATGGAGGAATTAGCTAAAGCTATCAACATGAAAGTTGTAGATCTTTGAATTCTCTTTCCGTAGAATCTTGAATGATTTCGTTCGGAGTCCTGTAGCTCAAGTTATGATCAAAATACCGCAACGTATTTGGAAAGCAACCCTCAATCTTTTACAAATTGCGTGATTTTATTGCTGAAAGTAACCAGATTCCTCTTTCTCTTTCTTTTACCTGTTTCCTGCAAAAATTCAATCAACTATACCCGAGTAGCATTATTTATAGACAAATGATAGATAAATATGGGCATGAAAATGTGACAAAAATCGTGCTGATCACTTTACAAAACTTCTTGAGCTTCACTTCTCATTTTATACTATAGGAAGTTGTAAAAGAGAGTGTTTGTCATCTTTGTGGTCAACAAGAGCTTATAAATCTCATTGGCTTTATATTATCTCTTGTATAGAGGATTGGGAGTTGGACTTGTGTACTCCGGTCTTGTATAGATCTTATAGTTCCTTTGTGGAGGTTCCTTTGTGAAAAAATATTAGTAAATAGTGAAATCCTTCACGCGGTGAAAGCGAGAACGTAGAGTTTGTGCTTGAACCCGAAATAAATCTCTTGTGTTTGTGATTTCTTTCTCTCTTACTCTACTCTATTTGCTATTTCTCACAATTGTGTTTTTACTTTAATTGCACTTGCTATTCATTTCTTGCGTTATCTCTATTTGTCAGTTTTTGCTTTCTCAACAAGAAGTCAATTGAGTACCTCAACTCATTGTTTAGAAGAATATAGAGGAGAAATTTTAGAGCCATTCATAGGGAATCCGGCTTCATTTTTTGATTTGAATTAACTGTTTGAACCATTCATTTTAATTGTTACATTTCCGCATTTGATTAGCATTACACCTATTTACTCCACTCTAGGTGTCCTTTCAATTGGTATCAGAGCTGTCGGCTCTATTTTTTTTAACCATCTTAGAGAGATTCTCCTTCTAATCACTCACTCATTTGCATCATTTGCTTGTTTGTCACACTAGTATACATGGCCGAAGGTATTAAGACTTTACCCAAATTTGATGGCCTTAACTTTTCCATGTCCATTTTCTTGCAATCTATAGGAAGCTGGGTTACAAAGGCAGTGATTAAACTATTTAGTGCACCCGATGGAGCTGAGGACACTTGGTCTAAGATTACCACCAAGGAGTTTGATGCTAATGCTCAGGCACACTATGCCTTCCTTCAAGCCTTGAATGATGATGATTGCTAGGGTATTTTTTGCTAATCTACTTACGAGATTTGATCACACTTGGTTGTCACACACGAGGGGATATCACAAGTCAAGAGAGCTAAATTGATCTCTTGCGTTCGCAATATGAAATTTTTTCATAAATGAGAATGAATCAATTAATGACATGATTATCAAGTTTACTAAAATTACAAATGACCTTGCTTTTTTAGGTGATGAAATTGACAATGACCAAAAAGAGAAAAATCATACGTGCACTTCCACCATCATGAGAGGTCAAGTTTACTACTTTGAATGAGCTAAATGATAAGGAAGAGATGGAGCTTATTGGTCTCGTTGGGAATTTAAAACCCATGAGATGAAAAAAAAGGCTAAAGAGGAGAAGACACCATAAAAGATGAAGATATGCTTTCAAATCCACTCCTACCATCTTTGATGATAGAGAAGATGACTAAGAAGATAATGAGAATTTGTCCCTTCTTGTGAAGAATGTAAGAAGGATGTACAATAAGGCCAAGTTCAATAATCGAAGATGGTAAGGGAAGGAGGACAAGAAGATTGTTTGCTACAATTGTAGGAACCGGAACACATTTTTTGCCGAGTGTCCGGAGACCAAAAGCAAACCTGCAACCTCAAAAAGCCCTACAAAAAGAAGGCATTGAAGGTAACATGGGATTCGGAGAGCGAGTCCGAAGAAGAAGAAGAGATGGACATGACTAATGTGTGGTTCATGGCCAATGAGAACACTCACAAGGTAACATTCGACTCTTCACTTGATGAATGTGAGTTATCTATGGATGAATTGGGTGAGTGAATTTCTGAAGAACTTTCTAACAACTCGAATCCAACTCAAAAATGGAAACAAATCTAGAAAAGAAAATAGTCAGACCTGACATTAGTCGATCAGGCCCTAGTATTAGTCTATACCCAATTATTAGTTGACTATTCAGACAAAATCCGAGAACCTAACTCACTGTTGGCTACCACTAGTCGATTATACCAATGTATAAGTCGACTAATTCTTATCGTTAGTTGACTATATGGAGTATAAGTCGACTAATACTGTGCACAGCTCCTTGTGCACGTCCGTTCTTTGATATTCGAAGTTTCATCTATTTTCACGACGTATTCCAGTTATAATCCTAACATATATACTCAGATGCATAATTATTTGTCATGGGGGAATTAGTTGACAAAAGTGACTTCAGGCATTACACTAAACCAGATTCTTTAAGGAAAGTTGAAGTATATGAATTTTCGGCATCCCAAATGATCAAACTAGGGCATCTTTTATTGGTTGGTCAATTATTTTGTGCCTGTCAAAAAATCATTGCAAAGAATTGAGTTGATCCTTAAGACTCCTCAGCTTACAAACTAATACTTTTGAGCATTGTAACCTCGAAAATTGGAACGAGGTTGAGCTAGATGTTTTCCGTAAAGAAAACTTTCTTGATCGCATATTTTGTAGCCTAGTTGAGCATATTCTTCTTGCCTTTAGATTCCCAAATGGTGAGGCCTGAGAACTTTGTGATGGCTTACAAATTATCTCAAGGGATTAGAGTTTCATTAGCTTCTCCTTCAGTCTTGGCCAACATCTACTATTTTTTGAGGAAAGTTTCAACTAGTCCAAGCCTAAAGGTGAGAGCGTGCAACTCTTTTGTGCTATCTTTATGGTTTTTCTGCTTGCTACTTTTGGGGCTTATATACTCAAGCTGCTGCTAGATCTCTAAAAATTGTCTTTTGAGGTTGATTTATATTGCTAGAGCTATTTTTGATAACAAGTCTCCGCCTTTTGGTATGAAAGTTTTTATAGAGAATTTGAAGTGCATAGATTTGTTATTCCACGAGTATTTTTTTTAATCAAAGCTGTTGGTGATGATCAATGTCTTAAAGATTAGATTACCCTTCAAGATACTATAAAGTTGAGTTGTTGGTCAGGATGAGGATATGTTGGCAGCCATATTGAAGTATTTCTTCCTACACTTTGGAAATGTATAATCATCGAGTGACTAATCAGTTTGGCTTTTCACAGGATGTTCTGGTAATCAAAGTTGTTCAAAGAGAAAATCAACTTTTGCTTGGAATTTTGTCATTAGATTGGATCATTTATTACGAGGAGAAACTGACTCATGTTTTGTCATTCCTACCGTAAATAGCAGATTCTGCAATATTGAGAGCTTTGTGAAAAACGTAAATGTCAAATATAGATCCTTCATTGTTCAAAAGTCGTACTAAGTGCAACCTATACTCGATTATGTTCGACAGGAAAGAGGGAAAATCACTCATCCTGAAAAAGGACCATAATGTCTCGTGTCGAAAGGTTGGAAAGAAACAAAGAGCAAGTTCTTCCTCAAAACGTTTGGATGCCGCTTCTAGAGCTCAAAACACATATCATGGGAGGTACCAAGATGATGCTATTTTTGCAGTCCAGAACAATTCTACTTATATGAGAGGTGATGGTAAGGGATTCTCTCCTAATAGGGACATGCTTTATCTATTCCAATGGAGATTAGTTTATCTATTGCAGTGAGATTAAGAGGCTCCATTGATCAATGGTAGCTCTATGAATAATAAAAGACCAAGTGACCGTATAGGGGCATTTGAGAAGATGTGAAAGAGGGTCTTGCAACTACCTTTATGTATCTCACTGTTGGGACATTTTCTCTCATCTTAATAAGTTTATGACTTTTATTTGTCGTTGTATATATTCATTTACATTCATCATTTATTTCTTTTACGTGAAAATACGTTCACTCGTTCATATTGTTGAGAGAAAACTGAATAGGAAATTGGCCAACAACTTTCTTAGATATTTCAGGCTCGCGTTCAGAGGGATGAGAATGAACGTGTCCATGGGCCTTCGTTGGATATGTCCAATAGAAAATTTTCTATAGGAATATGAATTTTCTCATTTTCTTATAGAAAAATTTCTATTGGATATGGCCAATGGGGGCCCATGAACACATCCATTCTCATCCCTACAGTTCAGTCAGTATGAAGTTAATCTATTCTCACTATTTGTTCTAGGTATCAGAAGTTAAATATGATCTCTTTTAACCACGAACCGAGACCTACGTATTGCACGCTCCACTCATTTTGATTAACTTTCTTCTCAATGCATGTATGTCCAATAAGGTATCATGCTTTCAATGATATCTGGTCCGTGATGGGTCTCATTTTAGCATAATTTTTGCTATGTTATTATATATATTTTTATCTGTATGCACGCCAGTCTTTTGCCCAAACAGCGTCAAATGAATGGCGCATGCGTGAATGCTCACAGGTTTGGGGGATAAAACTCGTCGTTTGTTTAAGCGTGAATGCTTGTGATTCGTGTGATAAAGCTCGTTGTTTTGTTGAGCATGAATGCTCATGATTCGAGCAGGAATGTTGTGTCACCATCATTGGACCTGCAAAAGAGGAGACTGAATGAGAGAGATGGAGTGATGAGTGATCACCTGCTATGAATTGGACTTAGTTCTGGTGGTGAAGAAGGGTGATCTCTCTCTCTCTCTCTCTCTCTCTCTCTCTTTTAGGCTCACTTGGTGGCCATGTATTACTTGCTAATCATGGACCCATAAGAAGAGCTTGTTCGGACTAGGTTTGCTGACAGTGGATTGCTTGCTAATCACCCGTAGGAGTTAACTTTGATTAGGTTTGGTGACCATGTGTTGATTGCTAATCATATGGACCCGTAGGAGAACAATAGGAGTTACTTTGGACTAGACTTGGTGACCATGTGTTACCTGCTAATCATATGGACCATAGGAGAACCACGGGAGCATGGTTTGAAGAAACAACGGTTTCGATACAAATCGGCCGACACCGAGATAGAATCTGTGGTATTTAATTGGAATTGGTCAGAATCAGTTGAAATTGGCTGATTCCATACTCATTCCGACTAATTCTAACCGATTCCAACACAACTATGCCAAAATATAGCAAATTCAGTAGAATCTTTCCAATTTTACAACCTAAAAATATGATTAATTGACGGTTACTCTAAAAGGTTGCTTGGATTCCATCTGTTTGATATCTGAGACCTATCTAGTTATGTCAAATCTTATTTTGCTTTTGGTGCCTCACAGGTAGAGTGATAATTTTCGAGTCTGAGAGACTCTTAGCTTACTCTTATTAAAAATTATAAATACCGCTCTCTTTTGCTAACAATGCCCAAAAGAAAAATTCTGATGGAAAAAAACTAAAATTGCTAACCAACTAGAGGAATAATTTGGTAGATTAATTATTTTTAAAAACTTGATTTATTGGAAGAAATGTTAAAAATGGTTAGAAAATGAGCAATAATTTTTGTTGTCTCTGATATAAGAAATTAATTTATTTAGAAAATGTTAAAAAATGATTGTGATGAATATAATTAAGTAAAATTTAATTAGTTTGTTAGATTAATATACATTAGTTTGTGAGATTAATTGTTTAAACTTTGTTAGAAAAATATGTTAAATTTTTGTTACAAAATTGTTGCCATGAACATAATTAATTAATTAATTTTAGAAAATATTAGAAAATTGTGGTTATGAATATAATTAAGTAGAATAAATTTTAATTTGTTAGATTAATTGTATTGTAATATTTTTGTAAATAACCTATTAATTATGTCTTTACACCAGCTGTTTTGTCTTGTAATGTTTTGTCTAAATGTGATTCAAATTTCATTAATTATTTTAAAAAAGTCAAATGCTACAATTATCTAATTTTTTAAAACATTTTAATTATCTTTTTAAAATTTGTTCTGACCGAGATCGATATAACCGAGAGGAAATGGTCGATATGGCGATATGACTGATTTTAATACCTAAAAGTGTCGCTGATTTCCGATTATGATTTTGAGATTTCAAACCATGCATAAGAGTTAATTTGGACTAGGTTCGGTGACCATGTAGTGTCAGTAGTATGGACTCGCCTTTTTTTTTCCTTTTCTTTTGCCTTCACGGGCGGTATGTAGTGATGTAGCCATGGTTCAAAGACTCGGCCGAGTCGGAGACGAGTCGGCCGAGTCGTATCCGTCTCGGCCCACTCCGAGACGAGTCCGAGTCACGAGTCGGTCGACTCAACTCAGAGGAGACTGACTAGGCCGAGAATCGGAATTGACTCGGTCGATTCGGCATTATGATGATAATTTTGTGCCTCGTCGCAATTCAATGTGAAAATAACTACATTAGCATGTATTTATGAGTATAGTTTGTTCAATTTATTATATTGTGCATGTATTTTGATATGCTTCTACCGACGACTCATGTATTTATACTTTCGCTTTATGTTTAGTGTGTTAGGTGATATATTTTGGACATGTGATACATGAATGTGGATGTCTACATTTTTTTAAGATTTATCGGGATTTTTTCAGAATTTTTTAGCTTTCTATGTAGCGCTTTGCGCGTATCGCCACGGTTCAAAGACTCGGCCGAGTCGGAGACGAGTCGGCCGAGTCGTATCCGTCTCGGCCCGCTCCGAGACCAGTCTGAGTCACGAGTCGGTCGACTCAACTCAGAGGAGACCGACTCGGCCGAGAATCGGAGTTGACTCGGTCGACTCGGCATTATGATGATGATTTTGTACTTCATCGCAATTCAATGTGGAAATAACTACATTAGCATGTATTTATAAATGTAATTTGTGCAATTTACTATATTGTGCATGTATTTTGATATGCTTCTACCGACGACGCGTGTATTTATACTTTCAATTTATGTTTAGTGTGTTAGGTGATTATATTTGGACATGTAATACATGAATGTGGATATTTACATTTTTTTTAAATTTGTCGTGATTTTTTCAAAATTTTTTGAGCTTTCTATGTAGCATTTTGCGCGTATCGCCCGATACCAATCCGAGTCGTCGAGACCGATCCGTCTCAGTGCCCGCCGAATCAGCGGCCGAGACCGCGACTGTGAACCATGCGTATCGCCCGATACCGATCCGAGTCACCGAGACCGATCCGTCTCAGTGCCCGCCGAGTTGGCGGCCGAGACTGCGACTGTGAACCATGGATGTAGCAATGGGTTACAAACAGTATTGGAGGAAGACGGTGGTGTTGGTTGTTGAAGTAGACAAGATGCAGACAATGTTGGTGGAAGGCAAGATTATTTATGGTGATATGGACCAAAACCGTTGGGTTTTTGGTACTATATTAAATTCCGAAAGTACTTACTTCTTTATTGATTATGAGAAGTATAGCAGATTATAATTATATAGAATCATGAGCAATCCTTTCTTTATATTGACCTAATACAAAACCAAATCTTACTCTAAAGGGTAACTCGTAACATTATTAGGATTTTATAAGATTTTGAATATTATAGGACTTTATAACCAAACAATTCATTGTTTTACTAATTACCTCAAATTATAATCGTGAAAATCATTATATATCTTAAGTACTCAATAAATATTCATTGGTTCTGGTGCAGTATTATATATGTTAACTGAATCATCTTGAATAAATTCCTAGCAATCAAATGGTACTTATTAATTTTTTTTTATTGTAAGGCTAAAAAAATAAACTTTTTAAAAGTGCAAAAAAAATTATTCAATTAGTTATTACAACAATCTATGCTTGGATGTGGATACTTTTAGAGGTACACTTGGTTTCATCTTATTTTCTATTGATGGTTCATGCATGACACAATAATAATAAAGTTACAAAGCCTTCCTCATGGGGATCCAACCAGGACTTAGAAAACATATTTGTGTGGGAGTCCTTGTTTTAAATATCGTCCGAGTCGGCCGAGATACCGGTCGATATCTCCTTTTTTACCTGCTGCCGATACGATATGGGAAAATCGTTCATCATATCATTTGCAGCAAAAAAACGGCCGATATTTGAAATATCTACTGATAAATCACCCGATATTGGGTAATAAATCGCCCGAAATATCACCCGTTATGAAATAACTTATTTATTGCACGATTGCGTGCAAATGTACATTATTTTTTACTATGTTTACATACATATTACATCATTTTTATTAGGTAGATAATATCTGTGACACTAAATTAACTTTTAGTTATCAACATTTCATTATATATAGTGTCCAATATGAGCACTCGATATGCGCGCGTATCCCCGATATCTTCCCCGATATCCGATATCTGATATGAAAAAATCGCATCCGATACAATCTCGATGTCCGATATTTAGAACCTTGGTGGGAGTACCTGAGTTGGATCTAGTTTTTGTGACTTATTTTAGTAGTAGAGAGCGTTCATGTGTGGCGCACAAGGAATTTTATTATTTTTTATTATTCTTGATTTTTTTTTTTAATTTTGAATCATGAGTTTATGCACGTAGCTTCTCTTATATAAACTCTTGTACTGCTTTGTGAGAGAATGGAATGAATGAAACTTTTAAACCTTATTTGGTTCGTGAAATCTGTGTGTGAGGCAATAAGTGGGAGTGATTCTTTTGGATGTGAGGCCTGAACCATAATTTCTTCCCTAAACCCAATAACTCTAGCTTTTCCCTTTCGTCCTGCATCACATTGGTATCAAAACTAAAAATATTATTTTCTCCACAAAACACTAACACCCTAGATCTAAAATTTGTAATTTTGCAAAAAAAAATAAAAAATAAAGATAAACATTATCATGATTTGTAAGTATTTGATTCGATGGAAAGAAAGAGTATCGACTGATCGCAACATGTTGAAATAAAATGAGATCACTTTTATTATTGACTCGACGGAATCGAGCTCTCTCCAAAATAGAAAGAATGATGCAGACAATGAAACAAAGAGATGTCAAATCTTTCATCATTAGAGAAGACGTGTCAACTCAACATACATCCAGTAGTTCTACTAGTATTAAGTTTTCTAATCTCTATTTTTTATATTTAGTAATTTGATTTACAGTAGGATTACTAGTTTTTTTTTTATGTATTTTTATCTTTTTTTAGACGTTTGATTTGTTTTAGGAGTTGAATTATATAATCCAAATATAAATAGGAGATACAATTTTGTAGCCTATATAAAGGCCCTCATGTATTCACTTTTTCGATGAATAGTATGATTAATGAAAATTTGTTATTCTCTTTGTGAGTTTGTTATGGATCTTGAATCTTCTTTATAATAGTGGTGAAATGTCCTATTAAACTCCGATTAGTGGTGAGATAGCATAATTAGTTTATCAGTTACTATAATTCTATTTTCCTTTCTCAATAATCTCTTCAAAACAAATTTTTTTTCCCCTCTAAACTGTTGTTGAATCCTTCTCTCGTCATTTTTGCTGCCGACCTTGATGCCCATTGTTACACACTTTCTCACCACTGAAGTCAAGGTCATCCAGGCCTTCTTCATGCCATCAAAATCAGGCAGAAAATATATTTGCGTAAGCAGAATTTTGTGCGAGTCAAATTTTGCACTAGCAAGTTTTTTTATTCGGGACATATCTTACTCATCTGAAGTCAAATCACGCACCATTTGAAACGTTAGATTCGTGACAGAAAGAGCTACAATACTGAAAAATCTCATAATAAGAAACAGAGGAAATCCGGTTTATTTCATACGTAGTTCAAGAGGTACAATTCAAATCGATAAATCGTTTATTTACACGTTGGATATACATATCTAACTTATTATTAATTTTGATCTATTATCCTCTTTAAATCGTGAGTTGTGTGAATATGAGTTGTCTTATAGTTTCAATAGCTTCTTTCTTGACAGTGTAATGTTTTACCTACAATAATCATATCATACAATTCTTCTTCTTTCTTTGATATGAATATAGTACTTGCATGTTAAATAAAGTATCTAATATTAACTATTTTAAAGCTTTTCTACCAGCGATCGTTCTTATTAGTGAAGTATTTTATTTGAATTATTTTATCTTTTGCTTCCGCCTCATACACATTTACATCAAAAAATTTCTCCAACTCTGATTTTTGTCTGAGAACGTAACCTCATATGATGCAGGAATTTTCCGGATTAGTAACCAAAATTGTAGTATAGTTCACTGTTTGACGTCTGGTACACGAAAGTGATAGCTGAACAATGCATCAAGGCAGCATGTGGGTTTTTCACATGCTTAAACACAGAAAAACTCTTCATATACACATCTCTAATTGTAGACCAAGAAATTAGCAACTTGGGGCATGATTGAAAGCACTACAACCAACCTCCCCTCTGAGTGTCACTCCATATTTTCTTTTCCAATCCAATGGTTATCATGGGCTCATACCTATGCTTTTATTATTACAACGACATCTCACAGGCCTGTGTATGCCCATAAAAAGTGATTCCACAACCAAGTCTCTCCTTTTGCAGTTCCTTTCATGATCCCAAGCTTCAAGTTTTTAGACAGTGTCATAGCTATAATGGCCTCTTCTTTTCGTGCAGGTGCATTCGATGGTTCCTGCTCTCTCTGAGGAGGCTTTTTCTGGGCAGGGATAAGACCTACTTTGTGGAATCTATATGTGAAGCATCCAACACGCGGGCCATAAAAATATATGAAAAGGTATCGATATCTTTCGACCTTACCATATTAGCCATGGCAAAAAACAGTCTTCAAACTCTTGATAACGAGAGGCTTGGGATATCAATCTGTTGGCACACCAAGCATCGTAGAAACCTGGATTCGGTTCATGTGTGTGAGCTACACACACATACAATAAGACGGCCAATCACGCATTGACACGTGTATTGATCCTCTTATAATATGTTATATGTGTGGGCCTCACACACATATTATAAGAGATTATAAGAGTTTCAATCCACGTGTCAACGAGTGATTGGTCCTCTTATTGTATGTGTGTGTGGCTCACACACATGAACCGAACCCATTCTGGGTTCGGTCATGTGTGTGAGCCACACACACATATTATAAGAGGACCAACCTCGCGTTGACATGTGAGATTGACCCTCTTATAATATTATAAGAGGTTCAAAGAATTTAAAGTTTTCTCCCCTTAAAACCCCGACATTTTTTTCACGTGTTAACGCGAGATTGGTCCTCATATAATATGCGTGTGTGGTTCACACACATGAACCGAATCTGGTTATTACGGCCATTAGAACTCAAATAATTTTTATAGAAAACGACGAACTAGGGTTACTTTTAGTTACACATTTTCTAAAAAATAGGTGCACCGAATTGGGTGCTCCCATCTGTTCCCATGCCACCTCATCCCTGTCCTATACCCACGCTACCAAGCTCCTCTTGGTGCATATTTTCTAGATTTCTAGAGCCGGCTAGACTAGAACCTTATATTAAACCTAGTTTTGCGAGTCCCACCTACTGCCCACCTGAAATCCGGCCGTCCATCGCATGCGATAGATGGCCGTGCGCGCGTTGGAGCGGGTTCGCTCCTTCGCGCGAAGGAGCGAACCCGACTCCATACCGATGAGTGCTGCGATGACTCTGAGGCAAGGATGGGTTGGGTGCCACTTGTAATGATAAATTATCATGACTCTATTTACAATATCTGCACACCGAAATGCTAATGGTTGTAATGATGTCTGCCATATATTCTCAGATTTGAACGAAGCACGGGAAAAAATGCGTCGTACCCCTCAAAATAGCCCATAAACATATCTTCCACACGTGTGGCTTGATGTTGTTTGTAAGAAAAGTTGGCCATATTTGTCTGCACAGAGCTGTAGGGCAAGAAAAGAAGGATTGATACCGAAGTGATGCCTCCTACTTTCACTAACATTTTGTAACCCTTCTCTCTTCTACTTTTTTCCTGCACCAAACAACAGAAAGCAATTCTTTCGCCCATGGAACATGAAAGAGAATAAGCATGTAAGATAATTCGATATATCTATGAACTATGATCTGCACAATGCACATATTGCATGTTTATGCATACTTTGACTGATGTTACAAAATGCAAGATATATGGTATGGAATCATGGTACCCTCTCGAAGAGCACCTTGGTGATATGGCTGTTGTGTTGTGTGGTGCGCAGTGTGCAGCATAATAGTAGCTCTTAGCAACAGAGAGGAATGTTTGCTTTGTTTCACTGCTGAGACCATCTGACCTCTGAAGCACAAGCTGTACTAGTTCTTGCATCTGTTTCTCTATCTCCTTGTCGCCTTCGATCTCCTTGCCCTTTATGTTTCCCTGTTCAGATGAAATGCAGTATTAGGTTAACATTCTGCCGTCTTGCGAAAAAAAAGAGGTCTAAAACTTCGATCCAAGACCCCCGTAACCTTGGGAAGCCGCATGCGATGCTGAAGGCGGCAGCATATCGAGAAGTGAGCTGGCCCAACCGGGCATAACCCGATTGAGCCATCAAGTCTGATCGCCCTGCGCACGATTCTATTGTTAGCGCCAGCAACTTCCCTGTTCATCCCTCCCTCGGCGCTCCATGTTGACATCCAATCGTCCCACTGAAAGAAGCATATGTTAGTTTATTATCGTCGTCTAAGCCTTTTCCCATTAAAATGGAGAGCGAGGAAATGCTTACAGCCTGTAGCAAGTGGCGGTGGATCTGCAGCTGGCGCGGCTGCTCCTGCTGCTGTGAAGTCCATGCTGCGAGGTGATCGATTAGTTGAAGCACGAGTCGACCAGCCCTTCTCCAGATCTCTTCCATGCTGACCTGCATGCCACACTTGTTCTTTAGTTTCCCTGTTAATTACTAAGCTGCAATGCCATTAATATAGAGGTTAAAGGTCTTAGGTGAAGGCATATTGCTCGTTAGGAATGAGTGGAGAAAGCTGATTCATGTGCCCGATCCGGCGTAATTCTCTTTTGGTTCATGTAGCCTACCCCAATACTTGGGACAAATGGCTAGTTGTTGTTGTTGTAGTAATGCCATTAATCTTCTTCTTTTCTTATGACTTAACTAATCTTGGTAGGACCAGATAATGCTTGTATCATGTTAAAGATGATTTAGAATGATGCTCACCATTCTTCTCAAGAATCACAATCATAAAAGATCATCACTCTCCTAATAATCTAAAAAGCCAACTTATATTTCTCCTCTAATCAATTGATTAGCCGATTAGGTATTCTTTTTTCTTAAAGGGTGTTATTTGTAATTTTGCACACACCTCATGTCACCGTCGCGGAAGTCGTGAACAAAATTCCGTCGAGCTTCTTCCATGCACGGTTCACTCCCGAAGTACAATGCAACAGCCTCAGTGAGGACGACCGTCTTAGCCCAGCCGAGTCGCTCCGCTCCGCGGTCCGGCTCAAAGATAGAAGCTGTGGCCAAGAAGTAAGCTCTGAGCATGGTCTTCCTGCTCACGCAGTGCACCGCTAGGTTGCATTCCTCATGCCATCTACAACATCATTGTCGTTGTCTCTAAGTCTTGTGTAGATTTATATTGAATGAAAATGAATGTACTGCGAGCAACAAAATTGTTCCTTAAAATGCAAATTAATAAAAGAGGCGGACTTTTATGCAAGAATAACTCACTTTTGCAGGCCCAGCCATTCGAGCTGGTGGACAGCCTGGCACTGGTTAAAGTCAGCTTTGGCCAGATCCAGATACAAGTCGTTGTTCACCAGTGGCATCCTGCAACTCCCTCGCATGAGCGCCACGTGTCCAACACAAAACCATAACGGCCATATGCAGAAAATGACTAGAATGCCCCTAACCTGTACAGAGTTTTACCAATCCAGACGTCGCTCCCGCCACCGTACTGCTCCAGGAAACACCGTGCTTCTATGCGTGGCAGGCTCGCATAGAAAGGGTAATCCAGCGCGTACTCCACCTGGATGTTTTTTTTTTCAGTTACACCCTTTAGATCATCATCAATTACATATTTATTTATTATTATTTTTTTTATAAATCTAAATTTTTTTTTTTTTTTTTAACCTCGCCGGGGAGATCTTTAGTTATGATCCACTTGTCAAGGAGCTGGTTAGCAGCCTGTTTTTCTCTGAGAAATCTGCGAGAGAAGTTGTTGGCTCGCTGGAGGACGTCCTCCCCGCGGAACATCACCTGAGAAGCCCTGTTCAGGTTGTACATCCCAGTCACCGCCTGGTTCGCCTGTCCCGCGATGCAGAAGAACTCGCCGTCCTTTTCAAAGTTCTTGAAGACATCTGCGCGGAACAAATTAATCCGTAAAATAATATTAAAATAAAAATTAATTATGAAATAAATTAGAGTGTAACTAGTGAGATTCACGTGACCACAAAATTAACTGTTTTGAGGTATAACTTATTACAAATGAGATTTACATGACCACAAACTTAACTGTAGCGCTCTAGAGAAAAGAATTGTATAAAAGAGAAAAGAGAAAAAGAAAAAGGCTTTCTCGTTTTCCTTTTTCAGTATTTGGAGGGACAACAGAAGTAGGAAATGACATTCTCACTTCCTCACTGCACCCACTTTCTTGAATCCAACAGCCCTTTGATGGAAGTGAGTGGAAAAAATATAAGTGAGAAATAAAGATTGGAAATGCGGAAGTGTAGTGAGACATTGGGATTTGTAAATTCTCATTTCTGGTGTTTGTTGTAATGTGAAAGTGTAAGTAGAAAAGTATATTGTGTTTTTCGGTATTTGGTTAATAATGTAGAAGTGGAAGTGGAAAAGTTGACCACAAAGTTAATCATAAAATAATATTAAAATAAAAATTAGTTATAGAGTGATGTTTTAGAACTATAAATGAATTGCACGTGAGATTTATATGACATCAAAATTAATTGTTTTGAATTATAACTTATTACAAGTGAGATTTATATGACCACAAAATAATTGTACCACGTTGGAAATGAAAAAATAATAGTGTGAAAAGAAGGCATAAAAGAGGAAAAAAAATAGAAGACTTTTCTCATTTCTTATTTCCGATTCAAAACAAACAAGCTTCCCACTTCCCCATTACCCTATAACCAAACACGTCATTTTTAATTAATCATCATTAGTCAGAAAACAATATGTTAAAAGACAGAAGCTTTTAACATTATTTTGATCTCATACACGATGCGAATCAGAAGAATATTCCTTCCAAAAGAACACTAGATAAGTGACGACAATTTGATACGTTATTAGAAAAATATTAAAAAGTGTTAACATCTAGCTTTGAATCCTTTAAATATTCTTAAATGTTATGGGGTTGCAACAATAATATGGTATTATTTCTGGTGTCCACAATTGTGCATTCAAGTTAACATACGCAACTTGATGAGAATACTATTGTGCCTAAGATTTCCTTTGTTGTTTTCAAGTGTCAAAAATTAACTGCAGAAATTTCTAAAATAGAAATAAAAATTATAAAATACTTTGATCCTCACCATTCCCCAACTTGATTTTATTCTATTAAAAAAAAATTTTATTTACATGGAATTTTTTTGTGCTTCTTAAAATCTGTACATAAAATATAGAAGTAGTTACAAATACATACCAGGGGAGATATCATAGCCATGCAACCTGAGGAGCCTGAAGCCCATGGCTGTATCATCTACATCCTGTATGCTTGAATTCCTTGCCCAAGAAATTCCATTCTCTGTCCAATATCTGAGATTTAATTTTAAGTGAACTTTAGTATATATACATAAAATTTTGTATAATTCAAGAAGAAGAAGAAGAAGAAGAAGAAGATAAGACCTATGTACATAGTCCATACACTCTCTGATCTCTGGTACAAAATACCGAGAGATGCCGAGGCGTTGCAGTCGATCTACTACCCATATGTGCTCAAAGAGATCCACTGGGTAAACATTAGGAACTGCACAAAGATCAAATAAGTAAATTTCAATTTAGTTTCCGGGTTTGGTCCTGTTTAAAAATTTTCTCGGGCTTTTCGTGACACACCTCCTCCATTGAATTTATCGACGGCGTGCTGAAGATACTGGAGGGACTTGTCATTGCCTGTTTTCATGAGGGCATAGGCAGTGGATGATGGAGAGAAGAGGAAGGAGCCATCCATGGCTTGGAGCTTGAGAAGCCTGCTCCAGTCTAAGCCTGGCATCCCTTCAAGGCTATGCAACAGGGTGTTGGAGCTTCATGCATCACTTCTTTTGGTATCCTAATTAATTACCCACATACACAAATTTTCAGTAATCTATTCTGTAATCTTCAAGTATTGTGATTGTATCTTTCTAGGATATGTACCAATATACTATAAGAGATGTTGCCCTCATCTGACAAAATACTTCACAATAGTGTAGTCATTGGAGTCAGAATTTAAAATTGATTATAAAATTTAGTTTAAAGCAACTTGGGGAATATATTTTGATCATCCATGGATATCAATACCTCTTGAGCTTTAGATTCCTTTTGTCGTATATATTCTGCAGGGCAGGGTGATCATAAGGACCTGTAACCCCAAGGCCTTGGCTATATCTATCAGTGATGGGAATGCAACTTCAAAGACAATAGGCATGAGCTCATCCTCTTTCTCACTCAATCTCCACATATTTTCCCTTAAGAACAAGAGTCCTACACATAAAAAACAAGCAAATCCCCATCATGTTATCAGCTATTACGGTGTTTAAAGAATACTATTTTGTAATTGTGTGCGTGTGTGTGTTTGTTTTCGGGCATTGTTATTGTATGTTTACATATATACGATCTAGTTTCTTCAGCTAATTTAACGCGATATCCCATCTGGATCAAATTAAAATACAAAATAGATTATATACCTCTATCGCATCTCTCGAGACAAATACTCCACGATTTTAAGGCGATAACGCATGCCAGAGTGTTAATAATCCGATCATGAGCGTAGAGAGAGAGAGCGTCATCGCCCATGAACCATCGGTTAGTTGGTTATCGATGATCCATGAAGGCTAGAAGGGAATTGAGGCTTGTCATTGCCATCTAGTCTTTGAACTAAGGCCACCCATGCCGTGTCATAGGCCGATACACTTATTTCCCATCGCCCATGGATCCTAGCATCCTCTTGACTTCATTGATCATTTGCCATAGGTCCTTCACCCCCAAGAGCTTCTAAATAAACAAGAAACATGTTCACTTCAGAAAATATTTGGGAAGTAATTAACAGTATGCTAGATTTTGATAAGTATATGGTTCTTTCAGAAGTTGCCTCAAGTAAGAGATCTTCTTCATGCAGTTCTGACATCTCCTTTGGCCACTCGATAACAGGCAGTCCATTATGGATTAGGCCTAAGTTGTGGTCTGCAGAAATCAAGGAAAGGAATCAGCACAGGGATCGTTTCAGAATTCTAAATCTTTGCAGCTTGAAAACATAATATTAGTGTAATCAAACACGAATTTTTTTCTGTAAATCTTCTGCTGATAGAAACCAGAAGAACCACAGAAAAAAATAGGTCTCATCTGCATAGAAATCCATTCCTATTTCAGTAGATAATGCCAAATTTTACGTTTTGAAAAGTAAGTTCTCATGCAAACATAAAAGAGTACAACAGCAACAAGAAGTGAAAACTATGACCATATTTTTAGCTCTATTATGAGTCATGGAATTAGATTCTGAGAATTTAATTGGGAATGAGATTGGAGCAAAAACTAGGGATCCAAAATTGACATGTCAAAGTATTTCAAGAGTCTAAATAACTTGCGAGTAGCGACACCAAACTATTAGTTCATAACTTATTGTTGCTAAGAGAGAGCACAATGAATGAGACACTTTGCTCTATTTTCTCCGGCCAATATAAAGAAAAGGTCGACAAATGTATGATCTAATTATCATGTCTCGAGTCATGCTGATGGAAGGATCAGAGCCAGAGAAGAGAGAGAAAAGAAAAATGTTTATGATGAGGCTCATAAAACGCGGTTTTTTCCCTCTTTCTCGTTCTGAGTTATCTATCAACTGTGATAGATGGACCCCACAACGTAAAAGACGATCACTTGATTCTTCACGGGTTGGAGCCCACCCAAACCCCTCCTACTAATACAAACTCGCCGGGCCCAGATAAATGGAAGGCTCTATTCTTTTTACAAGTCTCTCGAGTATCGAAGTAGTGCTTCGAAATAGTATAATAAGCATTTCTTTCTTTGATGACTGTTTGCTGCCACATGGCATGCACACCCCAGTTGTTAGTGGGAGGATGGATGAGTACAAGCAGAGCATGCATTAAATTATTTCGGGTTCTTTTTAATGTTTGACATTCGAGATTTTTCTTGATATGATATTCAACACACCCCAAACACCCCAAACACCTTCATATTCCATATCGAACCCCAGGAACCTTTTAAAGTTGCGAAAAAAACTTCCTCTGTTAATTGCGAGTGGTGGCCTAGTGAAAATATATTTTTACTCATAACTTATTAAGAATATACATTCATTCATATTCTCTCTCTCTCTCTCTCTCTCTCTCTCTCTCTCTCTCTCATCGCTACCCTCGACATCGCTATTGTCTGCGTCGCCCCCACCGTGTCCGCTTCTTCACACTCGCGCGACATGAGATAGCCGGAGACGGCTGGAGTTGGGGTTTGGGTTAGAGAGGGGGTTGTTGAGAGGGAAATAGAGAAAAGAGATGAGAGTATAATAGTAATTTTACATATTATTTAAGATATCTGAATTTAAAAAGAGAATATTTCAAGAATATTTTGATTCATAGACAAAAAAACTAACATGGAAAGGGATTTTTATCCCAAATTATAAGATTTAAAATGTCGAAATGAAAATATGGAGATTACAGGAGCAGACACGGAATTAAGAAAAATTTCGAGTGGGGATTGAAAAAACCCTAAATTATATCTAAATTAAAAAATTTGAATGAAGCTGGGAGCCAACATAGCTAATGGAATTAAGGAACAATCCATGCATGGTGGCATTTGTATTGGACTCATCCTTTATCCCATTTCAGAGGCATCACAATCTCCAGTTTCTCTCGTTGCATTGAACTCTTCCACTCCACTGCTTTATTATGCATATAATATATCTATGGACTGACAGTATCCTGTGGAGTTTTCCTTAACTTTGGTTTTTGTAAGGATTAAGATTAGAGATTAACAAACATCACTACGAACAAAAATGATTAATCAAACTGGAGCACTTAAAATTACGTAAAATTATGGGAAAATACAACAGAGCAAGAGTTATTACGATTCTTTGAGAATTCACTTAAAAACAAGCTTAAATTTATGCGAAAAGAAATGTACTTAATGATCTCGTGAGTTTGAAACAAAATACAGTACTGTTCTCTAAGTGAATCAAAAGCATGTACATAAGGAAGAATATTGTCGGGGCCTGGATGTCACGCAGAAGCGTTATCACGATGCCTAGAGGTACGGTGGGTTCGGTTCATATGTGAGTCACACACATACAATAAGAAGACGAATCATGCATTGACACGTTTATTGATCCTTTTATAAAATGTTATGTGTATGGGTCTCATATACATGTTATAACATATTATGAGAGTTTCAATCCACGTGTCAACGCCAGATTGGTCCTCTTATTGTATGTGTGTGTGGCTCACACACATGAACCGAACCCAGATACGACGACCCACATGGTTCAGTTTTTATTTTTTTACATTTTCATTCTCTACTTATTAATGAAATGTCAGGAGTTTCTTGCCTTAACGGGTTTTTCCTCAGGAAAAAAAAAAAAAAGAAAGAAAGAATATTTGTAGAAAAACATTTCGCATACCTCGAGTGGTTGGTTTAGAAACCGCACGAGTCTTCCAGAAAGATAAGCGCTCTCCTAAATGTTTTAGTGAAGTATCGAGATTAGATGAACCTGTTGAGGAAACAAAAATGAACCTTATATATAATATATATATATACACATGCACACATATTAAAAAAAAAAAAAAAAGTTAAAAAGCAAAAAATGAAAATTCACAACAAAACAAAATTACTAATGGGCACCGATGATGCGACCGGACAATGACCCAAATGATGAGGTGACAGCAACACGCATGATGTCAACTCAGCCATCACTTCATCGGGGTCCATTAACGACAACATTCACCCCCAAAAAGTACAATGACTGAGTTATATTTTACTTTCCAGCTGATACACAACGGGCCCGACAAAAGCGAATTAAAGAAATATAATATTATCATTATGGTAACAATAAATATCTCAAGTATTGGAGGCAGGTTATATGAATCAGAAGAGAATTACATCGGCTCGGACACATGAATCAGCTTTTTTTACTCATTCTTATCGAATAATAAAGAGTTTTAAAACACCACAAGATATTTTTTTCTTGGTATGTTTTTTTGGGTGTGAATAGCAAGAGCTCACTCA